>JAGDQP010033224.1:0-20798 GCA_022664845.1 Lepisma saccharinum
TTAAATTTTGAATTTTTCTCAAAATGCATGAGTTTGAAGTTTCTTTGTTTCTTGCGTGAATTGATGCTTCAATGTGTGTGACTCATGCATTTTGCGTGAGTTTACTGGTCTGCCAATGTAGGCTAGGTAGGTTTTTTTTCATGTACAAGTGTATCGTTACACATGATTTGCAAACGTATGTGTAAATTTACTTGTGTTATTCCTATTTTCCTCCACCCGACACTGAAATCTGATTATGTGAATGAATCTGAATTCGTAGTGAAAATGAATAGCAACAGTAATTTTGAAATTGTTATTCAAATAGAAAGAGAAATAAAAAAGTTAAAAAAAAAAACCTAGAGCACTAAGGGTAAGGAAAAAAATCAATTGTTATTTTCCTTTCCACTAATCCACTGTTTTTGTTGCCAATGACCATCGCTAGGTGGAGGTGGAAGGGATGATTGATGTCACATAATTATACGACCTTTGTTCTCAATCTCAAGTCCTGAAAATATCTTCCTGTCTGAAGCCAGCTTATAGATCACCTTTCTGTAACGAAGAATACAAATTACAAACAAAATAAATAACTTAACTTACTAAAATACTCAAACAATTGAATCTTTTGAAAGGCGTTAGGGAATCTCAAAAGAGACTCAACCACCCTTCACAAAAATAATATATTCATTTGATATACACTTATTGGGACAAAATTATGTTGAACGAAAACCTGAACTTGGATCTCATAACCTTACCTCATACAATCTTTCGTAACTGTTTGTAAGTTTTATTAGTATAATTTAAAACATGACTAATACACTGTTTCCTGTTAAAGTATTACTCACGGACGTACAAGCGAAATATTTCCCTGTATCACAACTTGTTGTTTCCATTTTGACTCTCAGCAGTTACGTGGGCACAAGATTCTTTACGGTTGTCCTGACATCTGGTAGACATCTAGACAAGTATGAAATGCTCTTCTGGGGAATTACTTCTGTTCCGAAATTGCTTTCCTCACTTGAGATTAACCTGCTGTGAAAGACTGAAACATTTCCCACACCATCCTTCTTCTATTCCATTACTCTATGTTTAGAAATAATCAAATGGAATAAGGATAAAATTTAACGATGCAAAATTTCTAAAACAATTTGTTGAAAAAAATGTTTTCTCTTTTTTAAAACACTTTCGTGCAACTTAAAGAAAACCATTTTATTTTTATTCTTTAGTATTGGCGTCCACCTAACATCATTTGATCATGAAAGAAATAGTTATAAACTTATGATGTTCGTTCTTTTGGCAAATATACATTTAGAATAATAACATCTTTATTGTAAAACTTGGGTAGACTTTATTTTTATATGGGCCAGTCTAGTAACTTTGGACTTCGGTCCGTCACGATTCGCCTTTAGCTCTTAAAATCCAAACCCAGACCCCTGCCGGGACTCGAACCCGGGACCTTCGAGCCAATGGTCTACAGCCGCAGACCGCTAGGTCACCCGGCCGGTAACATCTTTATTGTGACTTATATCATCGTGGAAGAGGTTGATTGATTGAAATGCTATTTAGTTCCTAAACGAAATGGTAAGCTTCTAAGGACGGGACTTACAGTTTAACGTGGGTTCCGAACCACTTGTGTACCCACTGTATAAATAATTGAGTGCGTTGCATCTAAATACTTGATTATAATCATAAAAAAAAATTCAAATATATCTTACGAGAAAATAACTACAGACTTGCTTTGATGAAGTTAACTAATTTCTCATCCACATGATAAACCTGTTTGAACTGTGAACAGCCTTAAGGTAAAGTAGGAGAATGGTGTGAGTACCTACCAAGAGCCTACTTTATTTTGTAAGTTATTTACCTATATTACATTATATCCTATGAAAATAATTTCATAATTAAATACAATGCTTTCTGTCGTTTTTGAATACTTCTAGAATTATTTTACATGTAGATAACCCAAGGATTAAAACATTTTTGAGATAATCTTACAAATGTCACCGTATTTAATGCATTTCAAGGAACTGCAATAAATATAAAAAGCTTTTGTATGTTGTTGTTTTTTTAAATATGTATCATGGTTAGACAAACTTAATTATAAGCTACTGTGGATGTATGCCAATCTAAATTCTAATATAGGCCTTGTACTAACGTAAGAGTAGGCCTAATTCTAAAAACTTGTAAATAGTTCTCTTGGTTATTTGATAATTAGAAAATATTCGAAATAGTGAATTCAGAGAATTATGATTAGGAATTATATTTTCTTTTTAAATATGAAATTACATTTCATTTTCTGTATTCTCTTCGTAGCAGCAGTGTTCCAGAAAATAAAATGAATTATAAATTACTATCACTTTACGTATATTCCACAACCAAATGATGATCCGATCGTTGTTACACATTCAGTTATATTTTCGCTAGCCCAGTTTCATGGTTACAATTCAGAGAAGGGAAAAAGCATAAGTGGGGAGAGGGGGTTCACTAACCTTTCTTAAAAATTTAACGTATTGTTAGTTAATGAAATTATTGTATTTCAAAGTTCTGAAAGTTTATGATTCCTCAGCTTCTAACGAAGAATAGTGAAACTTACTTAAGGTCTACTAATTAGTGAATATTCGTGATGAAAAATGCAAAAAGGAAAAAAAAACAGTGTTTTCTCTCCCTCGGGGGAAAACAATTTTCCATGTCTCTTTCGAAATTTTCAGTTTTGTAGTTGTTTTTCCCTCATGAGCTCCCTGTTTTTATTTTATTTATTGAATTTCGATATAGTTCGGTGCTACTTAGTATTTCTAGTTTAGTTTACTTTAGTTTAGTTTATTGGCTCCTTTTACACGGCGAAGATAAGGTTGAAAGAGCCTTATCTACCAATTGACCATGCTACAATCTTTTATACAAGAACAAAATACCGAAATAATAATAATAATGAAATAATACACCTACAAAATAAGTACATACACACAAACGCGCGAGCATAATTATAGTTAACAGAATCACATGTACACATGCTTTAAAAAAACAGTATTATGACAATATTTGATAATACTACTACTACTACTACTACTACTACTACTACTACTACTACTACTAATAATAATAATAATAATAATAATAATATATTTTACGTGCTTGATACAGCAGTTACAATAGCCTAGACAGCACGGGTATTATACATTAATTATACAATAATAAGCTGAGAAATGTACAAAGTGAAAATCAAAGCTGACCAATAATAATACCAATACCAATAGTAATACCAGTAATACCAATAATACAGCTGAGCAATACCAATAATAATAATAATAATACAGATTAAAGTTACAAAAAAGATAGAGATAATTTTGTTATTTATACATAAACAAATGAAAGCTGTCGGCTAGAGTGGAGGCTTAATTCATTCTTGTCAATAGATATTTTTCCATCGACTTCCTGAAACACTTCACTGTCTCTGATTCCTTAAGATGGTCGGGTAGGCTGTTCCACATGCGAGTAGAGTTAACTGTGAAGGATTTGTTAAAGAAGTTAGAGTTATGTTGAGGGATAGATAATAACATGTGGTTCCTGATCTTGTATTGTGTCCATGACGGACATTAGGAGATTGAAAATGCTGAAAAATATAACTGGGCTTTTTAGTACGCATTTGTTTTAAATAATAGTACTGCTGTGTGCGAAGCTGTCGCTCGTCTAATTCTAGAAAGGATAGCTTTCGATAGAAAGGTGTTAAATGGTTTTAATATTTCAGGTTAAAGATAAATCTTACAAAAGAATTCTGAATCCTCTGAAGGCGGTGAGCCAACTCATCGCTAATGTCGGAAAGTACTACGTCACAGTAATCAACATGTGGAAAAAGAAGTGTTTGTGCCAAAGTGGTTTTAACAACTGTCTGGAGGATATTTTTTTAACCTAGCTAGAGAGTGCAGTGACCAGAACGCTTTTCTGCAAGCCTTATTGATTTGAGCCTTCCATTCTAGGTGTCGGTCTATTGTGAGGCCAAGGTTGTTCACCGTGGAGGTAAATGGTACGGTCGTGTTATTTACAGTAATATTGGGGATGATAGAATAGTCAGGAAGTGATGTTGATCTGTTTGAAGAAAAGATTATACATCGAGATTTTAGCGGGTTGATGCTGAGCCCATTTAGGGCTGCCCAGCCCGTAATTCTAGCAAGATCATCGTTTATACTATTAATGGTTGCTGTTAATTCAAGCGGATCACATGACGTATACATCTGGAAATCGTCTGGATATAGATGGTGTTTACAATTTTTTAATTCATTAGGAAGGTCATTTATATATTAAAAGAACAGGAGTGGTCCGAGAACTGTCCCCTGTGGGACTCCTCCTGAGAGATTAAGCAAAGAGGATTGTGAACCAGAAAATTTTACAAATATCTGGCGCCCTTGAAGATAGTTTTGCCCACCATTGAATAGCATGCACAGAGAACTTGAAGAAAGAAGATAATTTAGAGAGAAGAGTTTTATGTACGATAGACTGAAACTCTTAAAAAAATAATTAAAAATTCAAATCGAGACTTCTACTAGACGTCTACTTCTAGATACGTACCTAAAAATATTTTCAGAGGGGTTCAATGAATTTGGAGGATTCAACTCCAAAGTCGGTCTGGGTAGAAGTCAGATCGTGGGACCGATTCCTTCCAGGACTGGAATGTTTAAAACAACATGTTTTAAACCTGTTATAAACGGAGGTAATTGTTTCAAACATTTTGTTTAAATCATTTAGAATATTTGTTTTAAACTATGTTTGTTTTAAGCCGTGTTTAAAACTTGTTAATTTTGTTTTTCTTCTTTGAAAGAAACATATTATGTTTTAGAGTACGAACGGTTTTTACCAGTAGAACGTATGAAATTTGTCCCGTGTGAAAGCTAGTTTCCAAAATAAGTAGTATTATGGCGCCGCAAGCCTACACACGGAGACATAAAACACGTTGCTTTGATTTGTGCTTTATCGGTTAAATGCTAGAAGCTAGTAATATTAATTCGCTATCAATAACATGAAACGAGAGGTTCATATTTCAATTCTTCCTTTCTTAATTTTATCATTATCATTATCATTATCATTAATTAATCATTATCAATGAGTTACAAAAAGATAACCGAGGTCTTATTGAAAGGTTGCATAATACAGCAAGCTTTAAAGAATTTGGTGACTTTTTTATTATTACGCACTACTTTTAATATAAACGTAAACAGACGCGATTTAAACGTTAGAGTGCATTAATAAGCGATTCCTGGAGTCTAAGAAATATGCAGAAAAAAAGTTACATAAGCGAAACTATAACCCAGTCGTAGCTCTAGGAAGATACGAAGACCAGACTAAACACGACGTTCTCAAGCTAGATATCGAAGAAGTTTGATGCAAATGTGAAGCCTGACTTTATATGAACAAAATATATGTGGGTAATAGTCGCATCTGTGACTATTATTACCTCGCAGACGCAGATCTTATGAGCCAATCAGATGTCAAGTGGCATATGAGTCAATCCTAAAGCCGGTGATTTTTTACATAAGAAAAATGAAGCTGAAGTGAAGAAAAAAAATACACACATTGAGGAATCTAACTCCACGAGCACGCGAAAAAAATAAACTAAATTAGAATTGCCATGATAATGCATATAGTTTCCATGGTTTTCTTTTACATATTCACATTTCGAGTAAGTTCTTACTAATTGTCTACGCAACCACTACAATTTAACATCGCATCTGAGTTTCAGTAACCTTCCTAGGGTTCAGAAAAGATTGTTTCTTAATATAGTTATTAACCGTCAAAATACACATGCACCATTTGATAAATATAGTATTTCTGGCTACCCTGCTTTCATAGCGAGGGGGCTTTGAGTATAAGGGCTGATTTTCACGAAAGGTTGCTTTGCTTGCTATTTGGGTGAATAGGCAATTGAAACACGTGTTTCAATTGGCTATTCGCCCAAATCACACGCAAAGCAAGCAACGCAAACTTTCATGAAAACCAGTCTTAACAGTTTCAAAGAGTAGGAGATGTGTGAGCAGTGTGTGTTTTGGACACTGAAAGTTCCAACCTGACCTCAGTGCTCCTTTAAGACACATAGACTAGTGAGGATTAAGATAGTAAACACGACGGAAGTCGGCACCTACGACGTCATACTGACATACTCTGACGCTACCCATTGTAAATACAACGACGAAACCGACATTTCTTAACTCGGCTTCGTGGCCTAATGGTCAAGACGTTCGCTTATTGAGTAAAAGGTCCCGGGTTCAAACCCCTCTTGGGTCAACACTTTTTCTTTTTTTTTCGAAATATATTGCCATATGCTCGTATTTATTATTAATAATTGCTTTTTTGCATTTTTCGTACATTATCTTAAATTAGTGACCATAGGAAAATGGAGGTTAGGTAAGGTTAGGTGCAGTCATGTAACTTTACATTTTCATCTCTCAAATTCCTAGCGCGAGACGCTCTTCTACTTCCGCCGTATTTACTATCTTGATCGCAATGTCACGTAGACAACCTAAAGCAAAATTTGTTGTACTCTGCTTTGGAATTCGTTCCCATGGTAATCGATGAGACCGCGCTGAGGAAGCATCAGGTGGTTGTATTCTGGGAAACCAAGCAGTGAGATGTGATTGACCATGAGCATGCACTACCAGTATAATGCTACCTTGAAATTTAGGTAGGATAATGTACGTCATAAAGGTCGTCTAGAAAAAAAAACTGCCCATTTCAGCTGCAAGGTCCCAAGATCTAGAATATTGTTGCGAAGAGTGTAAAGAGTGTATAGTTTATCATTAAATGATTTCGCTTCACTTTCGTCCTGGATTGAAACACTAACAAATTGTAGCGTTTTCTTTCACACCAAAGTACTCCACTCCACACCATGCACGTATTTACGGGATCCGTCCCTAAAAGATTAGATACTTTTTTTTATTTATTAAAAAATATTTTGGTTTTATTTAAATTTCACAGCGATACAAACCCCATTTTCTCTGCGCTTTCCCTATGGGTTCACGTCCCCTGGAAGTCTACGGTTCGGAGTACACTTTACCTAAAGGTGCAGGTACCGCCGAACTGCTCATTAGTTCATTTATTAAAGTACTTACAGTTCAATCAATGGTACACATTGAACGAATAGCTGAACTGACGTATAGCTGATTCGTCACGCAGTATTGCAACTTCGATCTCGAGAACTTGCAGTTGAAAAGAGCAGCTAGTTTGTATACGTATAAGTTTTGTATATAGAACGTAGATTCTCGCAGCTGGATTTCAGCGTTGGTTTCGATATGAGCAAACTAGGTTTCTTGTAAGAACAGAACTTACAGGTGTTACTAAAATGGATTCGGAATCACTCCGTTCAATGGTACGTGAACTCATGAAGACAGACAAGCGAAAGTGAGTGTGCTTACCTTTTGACTAACAGGGATCTACCACCTTCGGAGGGTCAGAGGTCTATCTGGGTGTGAACGTTTCGTAAAATTCATGCAATTTTCACTAAAATAATCATATTGATGTTTTCCTTACAATCATAGCAGAATAACCACCCATCTTTCGTGATCCAGGCAGTAACGCCGAGGAATTCAGATAGGCAATAAGTAGGCACGTGGGTTCGAACCCCACGACCGACCGACCAACGTAACAGAGGTTTTCCAGTTTCCCACACTCATCACTTATTGCCAACATTTCGTGTGGCGAAAATGAGAATCCCTCCAGAAACTCATCTCTAGGGTGAATATTTCTCTAAATTTCTCAATCAGCTCATCAAAACATACTCTTGACATTCTACAAAAAAAAAAAAAAAAAAGAAAACACATGTGTCTATTGCAGGGAGTACGCTATACCCCTCAACGCCAACCTAACACCCTCCCCAGACTTCGACAACACACCCCTAAGGGAAATCTCTGGACACCTCCCCCTGAGGGAGGTGTTCTTTCGCGACATTTAATAGTGAGAAATTCCTGGAATTTCGATTTACAAATACGGAAATTATGGTAATACACAATAAAATCTTGGTAGCAGTATTGCATTTATTCCGAAGAAATATCTTCTTTTGGGCTACATTCCTTTCATGTCACCTCACAAAAATCCATCAGCAGCAAAAGAAATGAGGCAGAAAGCAATAAACATCTCCGTATGAAAACACCTGTTTGGTGACTGCTTCCTGCGGTGCGGAGATGCTAGACTCACTTCAGATGCACATCAACATTCACTTATTATCTATTCAGTTGTTTTGTGTGCACAGTGGAAAAGGCGAAACGCGTCACAATGAAGAGCAGGATTATTGAAATAAAGGAACTAAGTTTAGGAGCTCGTACATATGTATTTATTTTTCTAATTTAAGTGAATCATTGTTTCATAACTAAATAAATGGAAATAAAAGTAACAATGTTTACAAATTTGATGCGCCGACCTTCCCAATACCTAAATCTGTGTTCTTCAGGGTTTTATTTCATAATTCTCTCAAGAGAAAACAGGTCGAATTCATACATGTCAACGGTAACGAATATTTTGTGAAACAAAATCGATATGGAATGAAACACCGGGCGGCCGTGACTCAATGCTTTAGCGTTGGATTCGTTTTCCGGAGGTCCAGGGTTCCATTCCTGGAGACGGCCATCCTGACTGAAGTTTTCATAAAAGTCGTATTATACAAATGCCTGGATCATATCTTATTTCAAGGCTATGTCCGTTTCCGTCCAATTCCCTTTGCTATTGTTCATGCTTGTTGTTGTTGCTAAGCTCCAATGTAAAATAATCTCCGAGTTGTATATGGAGATACCAGAAATAAATAAATCTTCGGAAGTGTTAACGCTGCTGGACTTGTAGTTTAAGCTCGTGATGTTTAGACATATACTCACATATACAGCTACAGACATACCACAAGCGGCTGTACACTGTAAAAAGTGGAAACACGAAATGAATTAAAGTTACTCCGCTTTATGGAGAAACAAAAGTAAAAAATTAGCGTTTTGTTGCATTTACTCTTAAACGTGGATATAGTGTAAGCCTTTCGGTGGAAAGACCTTTACTCCATTTTAAAATTTAACATTTTCTTTGTAAAGGCTTAACGTTAACTGAAAATTGGCTGAAACTGGCCAAAGTGTTTCGTCGGTGAACGTTTAACTTATTTTACGCTTAAAATCCGGTCATTTTCTGATCAAAGTGTAAGCTAAACTGGCCGTTTAGAGGTTACGTACTTTTGTGGATGAAGTTTAAGCCTTGGTTGGATATTTTATAATCCAATAACAGGAGTAAAGTTACTTGCTTGTAACTGAACGCCCCACCATTTTGAGTGTTTATCATGCTTTTACGCTGTGAACAGTAAACAGTTTACTGGTGGATCGAGAACGACATGATTGCATTGGCGGAAATAGGAATTAAGTTGGATATAAATCTTTACACAGTAGCAAACGTATCTCTCCTGTTTTTTCTCCCGACATTCCTTGTAGTACAATCTACATGTTAATCATTAACCTCCTGCATAATAAAATCCTAGCTATGAATATCACTCGGAAAGCCATAAACACCAACTGCCTTCGTAGCTAAGCGGCGAGAGCATCTGATCAGTGTGCTAGTGGACCCTGGATCGAAACCTTACCACCTGAACTTTTTTCCTTTCTTTTTTTAAATTTTAGATTTTAAAGGAACATTACCTTTTCTTCTTTTCTACTTTCAAAAAATGTTCTGCTTCAATGAAATACGTTGGAAAAGACATATGCATGTGCATTTTGAAATTTTACAGAGAGTAAAACGTTCAACCGAAAACTGGATGAATGTAGGTTAATCCAAAAAGTGGAGGCAGCTAAGCTGCCTCCATTTTTTGGATGAGCGTCGTGTCTCCAATTTTTACAATGTAGACAAAGTCATATGTTTCCCCACTTAGATTCCAGTTAAATAAGGTATCATTCAAACACTCACTCACTTCTGCCACACTTCAGTACTCGAACTCGTGACGTACAGACTAGCACAAACCCACATACAGACAGACAATAGCTAAATAGCTTCTTCTTTCCCCCTGAACGTGCTACGTTGTTGCTAAAGATAAAAAAGAGAGATCTCAAACAGTTTCCTTAGTCAAGATAGTATGACATTGGCTACATAGTTTTTCCATTTTTAAAAAAGAAACTCTTCTCTCAGAATAAATAGTTAGCACCGCAGCCGTGCGTGTGCTTTCTCTTATTTATATTGGAACTGACAATATTTGAAATTCGAAGAGTGTAGATAAGAGAGATTCTCGCTGTAGTAGTCAACATTTCATCAGGGAATCGGTATTTCTGAAAATTTAATATTTCATTAAATTTAATATTGTAATAGCCACGTGCATACAGGTGCCGACCGGGTAGCCGTGAGGTCTAAGGCGTGAGGGCAACGACTCGAAGGTCCGGGTTCGAGTGCAGCTAGAGACATGAGTGTTTGTGGATTTTAACTTGGTGTAAAGAGTCGAATCGTGACGGACCGAAGTCAAAAGTGTTACTAGACTGTCCCATAGAAAATAAAGTTTTTACGTGCAAAGAGGTAATAGTGACATCTACTACTTGGAATCTTTGACGTGCTGCAACCCATTACAAATCATGGACTATTCTCCCGTTTCTGTTAATTATGATTCCCCATTTTCTTGCAAAGTTTATATGGTTCGGAAATCGAGACGGGGGGGGGGGGGGCATGCTGTGTTCAAGTCAGGATTTGTTTCTGGGTTGGCTCCCGGATATCCATATGGTTAACGCTCTCGAAGAGGCACTGGGAACACTGACACAGTTTTCGAACGACAAATGTCGCGTGCATAAAAGTTGTCTCAACCGCGACGACATTTTGTCGTCGGCGACACAAAGACAAAAATCTTCTGGAAAAAAGGACTTTAAATAGTGAGATTTTGTCACAACTTTTTTGTGTTTTTTAAATAATTTCTCAGCACCTATTTTTTTTTCCTTTTTCGGCCATAACTTTGTACCTTGAAATCCGTTCATAACAGTGTTTCTTCCAGAAAAAAATATTCGGGTGACAAATCAAGTCGTGGGGGGGGGATTCACGAAACTTATAATTAATGCATATTAACTCCTATGTTGACTAAATGTAAAATAATGATACTGTTATTTGTGTTATATTTTGCACGCTTTATTAAAGCATCCAATTACAGAATTGCGAGATCCAAAATGCCACAGAAAGAGGGATAAAGAAATAGATTTGTCAACAGCTGCCGTAAATTAAGTCGCCAAGAAGTAAATACTAGAAGACATACCTTTCGAAGTAGATGAATTCTTCTTGCTTTTGTTGTGGCATACTTGTCAATCACATCCTCAATGAAAGTGTCACTTAGTTCTTCCTATCCCTCACTACTTATAAGCATACAGTGATTCAAGTTATCTGCATTTAGTCGGGAACGAAGTTGTGTTAGAATTCTATTCATTGCACTGAATGACCTCTCGACGCTCGCTGTTAACACCGGAACACACAACACTGATTCACATAGTTTCCGTAAGTATTCGCTTGTTGCACTTTTACTATTGGCGAATCTTTGCACGAGAAACCTGTGTGATTGTTTCTTATCATGGATTTCACAAAGAATTTGAATGATTTTATATCTGCAAGTACTGATTCGGCATCCACATCAGGAAAATATTCACACAATGACTGTACGCTTTCGTCTTCTATGAGTTTCATAATTCTCTAAACAGAAGGCAATTTTTATTAAGTCCACTGCTTTATTGTTGAACTTTATTGACACTTCATCCACGATACACAGAACATTGCTCATACATTTAAACGTTTCTGTTGGATCCTCTTCTTCAATCAATTTCGTGAATTCATTAGACTTCTCCATACGTTGCCAGGTGTTTCTTCTCAAATCACTTTCTGAATTGCAACAGTCTTCAGTTAAGCTGTTGAAATGCAGTTTCGTGGAATCAGTCCATGTTGTAAGGACTGATAGGAATAATGTACTTCCTTGAAGCTATTAACTGAGACAAAGCATCCATATTCTTCCATGACACAAAGAACAATAAAGAAATGTACACTCTTTATTTTCAGCAAAATTCCCCCTGCAAGAGATGATAAATCAGCCCCCATCTTTGTGAATACGTTCACATGCCATAAGAATTGCGGTGAAGCTTCGCTTTACAGCATTTACGATTCTGTGGTGACTCCACCAACGCACTTCAGTGCACTCAGGTATTTTTAAGACAGGGTCGTTTACAACTAACTGAAGCTCGTGCAAAATATTTTCTCTCTTTGGAGACTGGCTGAACAGCTTGTATACGTCTTTCAGTACATGAAGAAATCTTTTAACTCTAGGATTTTTGTCTCTACAGTTAGCAGCAACAAGAGATAAGAAACGAACTCTGCAGTGAATATGAGGAATATCCCTCCCTGCTATATTTGAAAGAACTTTTCGTACACCAGCATTATTCCCAGAGAAATTTGAAGCGCCATCGAAACCAAACGCAGTTAATTAGGTTTTCATATTTTAAATTCTGTTTTTTATTTCAGTATCAATAGTAGCAGCAATTGCATCAGCTTTACAATTTGGAATGTTTATTGCTGCTAAAAATGTCTCTACGGGATCATCACCTTCTACATATCGTAAACAAATGTTGACAATTGAGGTGTTATTTACTGAGGTACTTTCGTCAGCCATAGTTGAGAATCTTTTGTTTTCCAGCTTTTAACGATCTTGGTTCGTAGAACATCACCTGCACATACCAGCAACTCAGATGCAGTATTTTTGCTACAGTAAGTTGAGCGTACATTGCTCACTGCCCCACGTTTCTAACTGTGTGTTGCATTTGAACAACAAATATCTTTACAAGAGGGTCAAATTTCGTTTTATGTGCAATTTCCTCATTTACCAGAAAATACATTCCTCGAAGAAGCACCTCCACTGATTTTCTATTTCTGCTTTCTCCTTCTTAGTCGGATTATGCAGCAACGTATGTATTGGTTTCTTTAAGGACTGTAATCTTAATGTTTCCATCTCTACGCTTGTAATATGAGATTGTGATTGATTATGCATTGTCAATTCTCCAAATTTCCCTACTGCTTTCCTATACGAAGTGAATGGAACCGTCACAAATACGCCCCCTGTTTTCTGCATAACACTTACATCATTTTTCATATATTGTTCTCGATATTTGCAAAACCCTCCGCCTCAAGCTCTGTCTTCATATAACCATTCAAACTGATGTTCCCAATTTTTGTTATACTGACGTTTCTCCCCATGTTCAACTGCATTTGTTCCGGTGGTAACAATTTTTCTGAACCTACCTCAGTATTAGATGAATAGCCTTTGTCCAGTTCAGCTGGGCACTAATAACCACCAATCAAAACGCCCGTGCTATCAGTCTTTGCTACTTTTTTTTGTTTCTTCACGAAATTTAGCAGAGTCCCCTGAATGCTCTTTCCTTTAACTGCAGACATACTGAAGTCACTGATTCTGTGATTCACTTGCACATCAAAGTGAATTAGTAATAATAATGCGCGTATTTAACGTCGTATCGTCTACCTGATAACTGTTTACTGTTGATTGTCAAATGTCATTCTCATGTAATACGAGCAATGTTGCCAAGTTTCGCAACGGAAGTAACCACTGCCCTCTATCTAAAATAATACTGGAGTGCTCGATGCCAATAAAAATCTCAATATCAGAGAAAACAGTTTGGCACAATCGAGTGATTCCAGTCCAATTCATTATGAGCTAGATTTTCAGTTCTAATTATTACTTTATATTTGTTATCGCTGTGTGGCCCGTTTCTTTAAAGTATGTCGTACATGTCGTAGTTTCCTTAGTTAACCTCAAAATAACATGAACAATATTTATAGAATGTGCTTTTATATGCGTATACAACATTGCTATAATTCTTTCGGAGGTGCGGCTGAACCCCCTGGTGGAGTAAAGCTCTCCCGAAAGTATGTCTGGAAGAAACAGTGCCGTTCAATAATAATAATTCATAGAAGATGGATTTAATTCAGCTCACTATTCAACAACCTTCACATTGAACGAAACATCTGTTTCATTGGGCCAAGGTGAAAGCGTTTGGCTGTTCATTTGCTCAGTGGTTATCGTTGTTGTTATTAGCCTGGGTGACCAGATGTATTCTTTTAGAGTATTTTGGAGATAGAAATTGTCCGTATTCTCTCTTTGCTTTTTTCTTAATTTTTAATGGATATATACTTTTTTATTATACCTTCACTATATAATGTTACTACATCTTACTTCGTTACGAACAATCCCAGGTAAAATGTCTGTAATTCTGTTATTTGATCTGATGTGCATCCAATTTAACAAATATTGTTTTGTTATGTATGTCATACATTGTCTGCGTTCAGCGCGGTGAGCGGCTCACTGAGAGTGAGTGATCTCTCACCGCGGATCCTTCGGATACCAAATTTCGTTTATACTCAACGAACAATTGAAGGTTGTAAAGCGTATGGTTGAACTTCCACGAACAATTGAATATCACACAGCTTATATGTATCTCTAGCACACTCTTTGTTCGATATAAATATCTTTTAAAGCGCTAACATGTAGATCTAACATCTTACCAGACTGAAAATTGAAGTGCACCTCATGATTTGCAGTTATTTGATAATAATTATTGTTAAACTAGTAAGTGACAATATAATCCTCTCCGCCGGAAGCCATTGGAGTCGCACTAACCACACCTCCTGCTCACAAGTGAGCGCGAAAGTTTTGTGCTCACAAAAATGGTGGCGGCTCTCTGTGAGCCGGAAGTTGTCATTGGCATTCAAAGGATAAATTCAGTGATCCCTCAGTCGTGAACGCACATCCCGTTGAATGCTGCCATTCATACTCTCTCTCTCTCTCTCTTTCACACACACACACACACAGCGCTCAGTGCGAGCGCGCGCAAGTTGGAAGATGATCGCACTGTAATTGGTTGCTGGAATCTCTTATAAGTTTCACTTATAACGAAAGTGAAACTTATAAGATCCACTGCCAACACTATACGTATTTTATTATCCTCGAATGTAATGGAAGATGTCTCAGTCATAACGTATTTGCTAAAGTTTACACGACTAAAGGTGTATTATGGTCGTATACTAATAGTGAAACTAAATTTTGCCGACACAAACCCAAAATAATGTGCAATCTGATAGTACAAGCCATATTCAGAACCACACATTCACTTCAAGATACATCTGCTACTAGTAACAAACGAAGATGGATACACAGCTCATAGCTCAAACTTACATTTTTCTGGGTTCTATATACTTAAATATTCAGTCATATTATGTTCCTCGCCCTTTCCCCTCTCATATCAATGCCTGAGGCTTAGAATAAAAAAAAAACAAATAACATTTAATTAAATGATGAAAGGGCTTTTGGGAATCTGAAATAGACTCAACCACCCTTCTCAAAAAGTATATTTTGATGAGAACACCCCGTACTCTTTCGAGAAAACTTTTTTTTTTTTGCTGCTGCTAACACGCGGGTTAGCTCCTTCTGAGGGTTACGCCCTCATTTAGGGATGAGTTTTCATTTTGAACATTATATTTTATAATTTTTATTCGCTGGTCTAAATGTTTTCTCTGCTATCTTACATCATCATGCTTTTTTTGGAGGGGGTATTGTTCGTTGCCTATAGGCAAATTTAATCTTTGTAGATGTGAAGTATTTTAGCTTTTTTTTTCCTGTTTGATTATTGGGTCTGCGAGGGTGCTATGAATTCTGGGCAGTCAGGTGTTGATAGTGCGTTGGCCATTTGGAAGTTCTCGTGCTCGTCAGTTATGGAGTATCGATATATGGTACTCAGTAGTGAAAGTGGTGATTGGATTAATATCTCTCGTGGGTTGAAGCTCAGATCAGTGTCCATGGTATCCACGAGTAGTGGATGGTCGTTTTGGTATCTTGTACTTATGAATTTTAATCTTGATTTTTCTATGTGGCTTAGGATGTTTTCGAACGGTACTTGGTCATAGAGCTCTCTCGTTGGGCTAGGGAGTTTGACACGGAAGGCAATTCGGAAGGCGTGTCGCTCCAAGACTTTCAATTTTTCATAGTAAGATGCTGCTGCTGAGATCCATGCTGTAAAACCGTACGTTAAGACTGGTCTTAAGAAGACTTTGTAAGTGGTGAGTATTGTTTCTGGACGCAGTCCCCATGTTGTGCCCGTTAGTTTTCTTAGTAACTTCAGCCTGGTATATGCTTTTTCTCTGACTTTGTTTAGGTATGGTTTCCATGTTAATTTGTGGTCGAAAATTACGCCAAGGTATGTGACCTGTTTTGCTGGTTTTATTGTTGTATGGTCGACTGTAATGGCTAGTTTATTTGGATTTCTATGAACTTTGGATCGTCTGTTATGTGGTATGAAGACTATTGCTTGGGTTTTGTTCGAATTTACTTTGAGTCGCCATTTGTTGCACCAAGTAACGAAGCTATGGATAGCGGCGTTTAGGATGTTGTTTATACTGTGCACAGTTTTGGCAGTAGCTAGGAAAGCAGTATCGTCGGCGTATTGAAACAGATGAGCATTGTTCGGTAGGCTTGGTAAGTCTGCAACATATAGTAGGTATAGTAGGGGTGAATGTACTGAACCCTGCGGGACACCACTGTAGATGAAGTATGGATGGGAACTGGTGTTGTTTATATTAACATATGATATACGGTTGGAGAGGAACTGGTACGTGAATCGAATATATGCCCCGGGAAGTTTAAGTTTAATAAGTTTATAGATCAGTCCTTGGTGCCACACCTTGTCGAATGCCTTTTCCAAGTCAAATAAGACTAGGCATGATGGATTTAGTGAGTTGTAATTTTGGACTATTAGGTTTGTGAGCCTTAGTAGTTGGTCGTTTATGCTGAAATTTGGTCGGAAGCCAGCTTGGTGTATCGGTAGTAGGCTGTGCTCTGTGATGTGGTGGTGTAATCTATAGACCAGTATTCGTTCCAGGATTTTGCTGAAAGTTGTTGTTAACTGTATTGGTCGGTATGAGGAAACGGAATTTGTTGCTTTGGTCGGTTTTGGAAACATTAATGGTTTTGATATTTTCCAGTCCTGTGGTATGAAGCCGGTGCGTAGAATGAATGTATATATTATTGCCAGGAGTTGCATGAATGATGCGGGAGCTTCTTTGATGTGGCGGTAGCTTATTTTGTCAATGCCTGGTGCGGAGTTTCTTTTGTTTGCCAACGATCGGTGGATGTCTTCTACAGCGATGGCTTCTGTGAGAGGGTTTGTTTCTGGCATAGTATGGCTGATATTGGGTTGAAGTGCTGGTGGCTCTGGATTTAACCTGTCGACTGGATGGCGGTATGGACTTTGCTGTGGAGGTGGTGTGAAGACATCTTGTAGATATTCGGCAAATGCATCGGCTTTTTCTTGGTCTGTTGTTAACGGTGTGTTGTTCTGAAATAATGTGTATGGTGTGGAGGTACATTGTCCAGTTAGCATCTTAAATCTTTTCCAGTACTTTGTCGGGTGACTCGTTTCCCCTAATGAGTTGCATGCTTTAATCCAGCTTCTTTGTTTGTACGCTTTCAGGTAGTTTGTGGTCATCTGTTGTATCTGTCTATGGTGTCGTAGGGCTTCTAAGTTTCCAGTACGTATGCATTCTTTGTATAGTTGTCTTGATCATTTTAACATTGGTGGGTACTGTGGTGGTAGTTTTGGTTTTGATATTGCGGTTGTCTGTGTCGGGATGTGTGCTTTACCTGCATCTTGGATGGCAGTTGTCATTCGATCCACTATCTTATAAAGGTCGGCTTCTGTTTCAGGTCCATTTAGGTTCCCTGTTTCTAGTTCTACTGCTGTGCGGTACGCAGTCCAATTAGCCTTATCATATCGAGGTAAGGTTTTTGGTTCCTGTTGTCTTGATTTTGGCAGCGTAGTGTGAGTTTTATTGGGTCGTGGTCGCTTATGTATTTCGCCAGTAGTGTTTATAGTTATGAAGTTGTTGAATCTGGTATTCTGTTGGACTGGTCTGCTGTGAAAGTTTATGTCAGCCATGATGATATAGTTTCTGAAGTTGTTGGATATGTACTGGAAGAATGCATATGGTATTGGGTGCCTGGGTCTGACATATATTGTTGCTACTGTGATGTATAGTGATTTAAAATACAATGTTACTATTAGGTGCTCCGGTAGATTTGCTATGTTATGTTGGTGTCTTCGGTATGCTATTGTCGGCTGAAATCCCAGTAGTACTCCACCGCTTGCCTTTTGTGTGGCGGCTTTATTGTCGTGTCTTAATATTTGTTGTTTTCCAATTTTACAGTGCATCTTGGCTGTTAGGTTAGTTTCGTTTAGCATAAATGTGTTTATTTGTTCATCCTGTAGTAGTTGTTCAAGTAGGATTTTCTTCTGTGTTACTGATCTGATGTTTAGAAATAAGAAAGCTAATGCCATCATGTAGAAAATTGTATGATTTTGCTTGTTCCTCATGGATCTATGTGGGGCCAGTTGCGTTGCATGAAAGTGTACATATTGACCTGAATACGTAGCACTGAAATTCACTTGTAGGGTAGCTTTTGCTGCATATTGAACCTGTTGCAGAATGTGTGGTCTTAGAAACGGGTGAATATTTTGTAGGGCCATTGTTACAAAGGCTAGCATTTGTTCGATTGTTACTGGGTTGTCAACCGATGTTGGTTCTGTAGATGTGGAGGTAGCCTGGTCTAGTTTCTCGTGTGTTCGGACTGGCACGACGAGGTGAGGTTTTTCTTCTTGCACTGGTGGTTTTGCCTTACATTTATAGCTGTATGTAGGATGGGTATCGTTACATTGTGCGCATTTTGGTGTTTGTGCCAGATTTGTGCATTGCCGGGTGTTGTGTGGCCCACTGCAGAATCCACATTTAGGCTGTTGTGTACATTTGCCAGTAGTATGTTGATTATAGGTCTGACATTTTTCGCATCTGATTGGTTGTGGTTGTGGTGTTTGCGACGGTTCGACTCTATGCTTCTTACCGTATATTTGTGCTCCGTTCATCAAGAGGTCGTCGATGGTTTCTTGCGACTTTGAGAGGACCCGTACCATGAAGGTTGGGCCTTCTTTGCACATAATCCTGATGCATTTTATCACCGAAAAGCCTTCTTCTTCTAGTTCAGCCTGAATCTCGTTGTCAGTATAGTCAGGCGGGATCCCCCTAATTACGACACATAGTGCCAGCGGTGATCGTGGTGGTGGCATTTGTTTCGGACCTCATTGATCAAGTTGTTTTATTACTGCATTCTTACCAAAGATTTCGAAAGAGTGTTTGTCTCTGATAGTCTTCATAAGATTAGGATCTGTTGACTTCAGTATGTAACCGTTTCTGGTAGGAACTATCTGAGTTATTGATGTTCGAGGAATGTACTTGGTCAGTTGTAAGAATATTTGTTTGTTGTTCTGATATCTTGCGTCATAGTTGGACAGCATGAAATTGAAGATCTGTTGTTTATTGGATACGTTTTGGTTTCCACTATCGAGCTCCATGTGAATATTTGTACTATCCGTTGAAGATTCACTTAAGTTATGTTGTCGTTTAGAGTGGACAGGAGACCTTGATCGCGATCGGTGTGATTTCGTTTCGATCTTTCGTTTTTCTGCTCCGGATAACTGGTGAGGGCCAAGTACGACCTGAGGTAAACCGATGTGACCTGTTGGTATGTTGCTAGCCTTTGCACCTTCCATTTTGCGTGAGCCAGGTGTCGTCATTGGTGAAATCTGTCCAAACGCTTAATTGGATATAAGTTGAGCACTATAAAGTGTAGTAACAGATATTAAAATGAAGTAAATTTTATATGTAACGAAAATCAAAGTCCAAAGAATAGCCAAAGTCTGAATACAGGATCTAGAACCTTAGTTAGCCAAAAACGATTTTTTTAAATTTTTTTTACTAGCCTGAACCCCCAAAGGGCTACACCCTCTATGTGGGAAGAGGAAGTGATGGAACAGGAGTTAACATGGGAAGGTGGGTAGGCTAGGAGATTTCTGAGATCTTATATTTTATTTCTTCCATTATCTGGGATTATTATGAGATTTCCTCATAACCATATAACTGGGTAGAGATATAGAGCGAATAATCAACAATAGTTAAAGTCGGTAAATCTACACTATGTATAATGTGAAAGTGATGTGATGAAAGTGAGGTGCGCTAGACAAGACAACACGTTGGCACAAGTAAAACAAATGAGTGATAATCTTCTGATCTAGGGGCGACTCTAGATCTATATGTGGACAGATGAGCCCTAACGTTCAAGATGGGTCACTGTGCGGCATATGAGGGTGCAATGATGTGAGGGATGGTAGGGGAACTTAAGGCTAGTATGCGTGCTATTTCAGGGTGGTCGGGTGGTATAGTATATTGATAGAGTGTGAAAAGGAGTGAGAGTGGTGAAGATATGTGTGTAGCTGGTGCGTTATGATGTACGTGGGTGTGTATAATGTCTTCTAATAGTGGGTGTTCTGTCTCAAAGCGCTGTGAGATGTATTTCAGGCGGAGTGTTTCAAGGTGGAGCAGAAGGTGGGGAAAGGTGATTCGATCGTAGAGTTCTTGAGTAGGACTGGGTAGTTTGATTCGGTAAGCGATCCTTAGAGCGTAGCGTTCCATGATTTGTAGTTTATGGTAGATATGTGTGTCTGCTGCAAGCCATGCTCTGTGGCCAAAAGTGAGAATAGGGCGAAGGAATGCTTTATAGGTGTTTATGACTGTTTGTTGTTTTAGTCCCCATGTAGTTCCAGTTAGACGTTTTAAGAGATTAAGGCGCCATGTTAGATGTTGGTCAAAGATGATTCCTAGATATGTGACATATTTTGAAGGATTTATGGGTTGGTTTTGTACAGTCAGGGAGAGTTTTGATGGATTTCGGAGAACTCGTGAACGACGTTTACGAGGAAGGA
>JAGDQP010033225.1:3752-20798 GCA_022664845.1 Lepisma saccharinum
ATATTTTAAAAGCATATTTTAATATTTTTATATGAATTCCTTTATCCTAAAATAAATACTAGCCTGCAACGATCTGTCGTTTGACTGGTTGCAGAACACTTTAGGATTTGAGTCACAAAACATTAGCTTGAGAAAAAGTATCCGAACACCGAAATAACTCGAGAAAGAAAAATGACAAACTTTTAAAGACATACTTTTCGTAAAATAATAATTTTGTGTATGCACGACTAAAAAGAAAAACATGGGAGGCTCCAATTGAAGAATTTATAAAGTGACTGTAAATGAGAGCGATCCCATATGCTTCTCTTTTTAGTCACGCATAAACATTTTTTTTTACTTTTAGTACGAATTGTTTAAGAAAAGTATGTGTTTAAAAAGTTATTTTTCCTTGTTTTGATATGGATAATTGCCCCCCGTTGTTTGGCGCATGATTTCAATGTCACAATGCCTAGGGGGGGCTTCAGAGGGGTGGAATTCAGCGGTGGTTGGGTGGAGAGTGACTCCCACAGTATTTTTTTCTAGGGTTTTGGTGCTGACATGTTGTAGGATATAGAAACCTTTACCTAACAAGCATAAGTACATATCTGACTTTTATATAGAGAAGGAGGGTCGGCTTTAGGGTTGGTTAAAGGAATCATGAATTTGAATTTATTTATGGCCTTTAGGTACAAGCTCAGGCCGAAATAGGGTAGAGGAAAAGATGCGAGAAAGAGTCGGCTAGGGCATATGTTGAAGGTATCCCCATTTGCCTGGTGTGACTGAGGAAAAGTCCTGGAAGAACCTCAGTTAGGATAGTCGGGGGCTGGTATGAGGGAATTGTGATCCCCACAGTATTTTTTCTAGGCCGTGGAAGAATATTCATGCTAAATCTTGTGCGGATACATTGAACAGAATAGAAACGTTTACCTAACAAACATATATATGTACGTATTGTGACTTCTACGTGTAGACTGTATATATACACTGCAAAAATTTATTGGTGTTTATTTCCATCCCAAAAGGAGTAATAGAACGAACACCTTTACCTCTACACCAATTCAAGTGTTGGGTAACACCTTTGGGGTGTCCGGAACACGTTTTCTGGTGTTGACAAACACCTCTACCGGTTAGAAACACCGTTACCGTTTTTATATTGCACTGTTAGGAGTGTTAATCAACACCATTGAAGGCGTTCCCTAACACTTCTAGCCATGCACTTTAACACGGGTAAAGGTGTTGCTCAACACTGGTAATGGTGTTTCTGAGCACCGGTAGAGGTGTTTTTCAACACCAGACTGTGTTCCGGACACCTCAGATGATGTTACCAAGCACTGGAATTGGTGTAGAGGTAGAGGTGTTCTATTACTCCTTTTGGGGTGGCCATAAACACTATTAAATTTTTGCAGTGTAGAAAATATTGTCGATTCTTTTTCGTTGTTTATACATACAGTATATACACAATCGACGCATTGTACTTGGAAAACCTTCCCTTTTAATTCATTTCAAGAGTACTAGGAAAGAAAGGAGGATATCAAAGCAAGGTGATTTCTTGTAAAATGCATGTTAAAGTCTAACTCTCCCATTTACTTAAATGTTTTTAACATGCTAAAAAGCGCTATAGCTTGTGGATTATTTTCGCTCTTGGATTGGAATTTTCCTAGCGCTTAGCTGTAAATAAATGCATTATTTAATACTTGTTAAGAGTGCAAACTTAATTTCTTCAAAAACTGACACACCTATAATTGTTAACACATTAATTATTGTATTTCCTAGTATTGTAACCCAAACTTTGTACCCAAGTTACAAATACTATTTAGGAACAAGTTGCAAAATAAATTTTTAAGCCACCGACCAAATTTACTTTCGTGCTTCTAACATTTTAAAGTTAAAACTTTGAATTCTGACACTTACTTAATAATGGACATCTCCCCTCCTTTCGCTGTTCACTTGATTTATCAATGTGACGAAATGTTTGAAAGAGAGGTGAGAAAGAAATGACCACATTCTTTTCACGTGTACTACATTTCTTTTACCAGTGCACATGCTTCACTGTAACAATAGAGAAATATTTTGATTTTGAAATAATCTTCAATTTTCTTTATAAAGGAGATTTTTTGTGATTTATTTTTTGTGATTTATTTTTCGTGTTGTACGTTGTATGTGGAATGTTCATTGTGAAAGAGCTCGAGATATATGAGGGATATTTTTTTCTTTTGCGCACCAATTTCCCCTTTTTCCTCTCTGAAGATTCCATTCTGCAAATTCCTCCCACTTATTTCGCACATGACTGGGCCAATAACGCAGGATGCAACTCATCTCTGAAAAGGATCATTCAAGAGTAGAAAGACAATAAAGGATTCACATTTTTCCTGTCTTTTATCTCCCCTTTTCTCCCCCTTCTAAGAGCAAACGCACCGAACCAAATTTCCCATTCACTGTCCTTCCTTTGAATGAGGAAGTGACATTTTTCCAGCTATTAAAGTAACTAACAGTGATCAATGACCTCAACATGACCTGAAAAAAAAATGCTCATCATGCTTCTAGTAACCTATGTTACAAAATGGAGTTTTGCCTTTGTGTCATGTTGCACGTTACTGAAAATTCATGCTCGGCTACCTACGAGAGCTGACAACAAATCAAACCACGTACTGAATCTCACAAACTGAGTGGAGAGAGTAACAAATTCAGTTCAATATAGGCTTATTTCTAATTTCTTGCTTATGTAAATATAGACAGAGGCAAACTAACACAAGTGAATGAGATTGAAATCAGTATAGAGTACGACTACATAAATTAATTTGGCCAATGGCAGATCTTCTGGAACGGTAATAACGGTTTCTTGAAATGGAGAAAAAGTTTTTATCTGTGCACGAAGAAATAGTTTTCTTAGAAATGAGATATCAATATTCTCATTTCATTCAAAATGAGAACATACTGATTTGAAAATAAGATTACTGATCTTATTTCCAAAACAGACATGTTTTCATTTTAAATAAAATGAGAATATTGATATCTCATTTCTAACAAAATTATTTCTCAGCGCATAGATAAGAACTTTTTTCTCAATTTTAAGAAACAGTTCTTTTTTAACATAAACAATTAACTATGTGATTTACCAGGTGTAGGTGACAGTGTTTTATCGGAAACAACGTGCCGAGATTGGTTTCGTCAGTTCAGAGACGGTAATCTTGACCTGAGTGACAAGAAGCGTGAAAATCGGCCCAGGAAGTTTGAGGACCATCAATTGCAGGCGCTGTTGGACGAGGGCGATACCCAATCGCAATAAATACTTGCCGAGCAATTGGGCTTTACTCAAGCAGCCATTTCCATGCGTCTACGTGCCATGGGAAAGGTTCAGAAGATCGGAAAATGGGTGCCGCATGAATTGACCGATCGGCAGCTGGAGAGACGCCAACACATTTTTTTAAGTCTATAGGTGTATTAGATTAGAGATTTAAGTTTGTATTTTTTGCGTTGCTGTTTTTTTATTCTTATTATTCTTTTTTTTTTTTTGTCTTTATATTCTTTTCTTTATATATTGTATACTATAACTGTAGCAGTGTAAACCTTCATTAAGTGGAGAATGAATTTCTCTGTAGAAGGTAAATAATAAATAATAAATAAATAACACACATGCCAAAATGTTGCTCGCCAGACAAAGAAGAAAGTCGTTCCTGCATCGGATTGTGATGGGCAATGAAAAGTGGATATATTTCGCAAATCCGAAACGCCAGAAATCGTGGGTTGATCCCGGCCAACCATCAACATCTTTCTCGAGACCAAATCGCTTCGGACGGAAGACGATGCTGTGTGTTTGGTGGGATCAACAGGATATCGTCTACTTTGAGCTGTTGCAACCTGGTCAAACTGTCAATGCCCACCGCTACCACCAACAACTGATCAACGTGCACTGTGCTCTGTGTGAAAAAAGGCCGGAGTATCAACAAAGACATGACAAGCTGATATTCCTCCACGACAACGCCCCATCGCACACGTCAAAAGTGGTCCAAAACTACTTGGAGCCACTTAAGTGGGAGGTGCTACCCCATCCCGCTTATTCACCAGACCTGCCCCCTACAGACTACCGTCTGTTTGCGTCGATAGTCCACGTCCTCGCTGAGCAGCAGTTCGATTCGTATGCAGACGTCCGAAAATGGCTTGATGAGTGGTTTGCCTCGAAAGAGCAGGACTTTTTTTGGCGTGGTATCCAGAAATTGCCCGAGAGGTAGGCAAGATGTGTAGCAAGCGAGGGAAAGTACTTTGAATAACTTGCTTTGTGCTGTCTATGAACACACCATGTGTTTTGCTGACTACAAAACAGCGGATTTAAGCTTATACACCTGGTAGTGCCGAAGGTCATTACAGATAAGCATTGGGAAGACACATATTTTGATCCTACGCATATTGACTTCCATAATTGATCTTTTTTCAGTTTTCTTTCCTTAGAACCACCAGGCAAATGTTGGTACACTCTGACACTTACCTTCCACATAACCTTTCATGGAAGTTGTTCTGCTAAGGAATATCAGTGTGATGGCTTTAATTCACAGGTGCCTGACAGCAATTAATGTAAATGAAGTCATTATTACGTATCAATGGCAAGATAAAACTGAGCGAAAGTACTAGAAATGAGATCAGTGGTAGTGTACTTGTCTCGTGAGTCATCAATTTTCAGACACATTCTTTGAAAAAGCCAAGCAACTATAACTACCTGGACATTTTAAGTAACTTAGCCAATAAAGACCAACAACCCACCTTGCAGTTTTCAGGAATAGAATAAAATAGGAAAGTGAAGAGGGATTTGAACAGGGGTTGTTTGGTTAGAAGTCCATCGTTTTACTGACTAGACTAAACTGCCATTGATAAGAAAGCACCAGATCAAAACAGTATAGAGGGTCAGAAATCCGTTGCCCGAAACCTGAAAACATAAATAAAATTCATGAGGGGAAAAACGGGTAGAATATATTTGCAAATTCCACACAAAAATAACACACATTCGATGTCAATATAATAACACTGAATATAACCATAATCATTTGGATGACTTGAATATTAGAATTTTAGACACTTACTCCAAAATTAGATTGCTTTGCACTGCTACCTATCTTGTGTTAAAATTCAACGCCACTAGAGCAACAGAGGGCAAACCCAGTTAGCATGATAGCTTGCAACAAGGTTGTACGTCACGTGATTTGAACTTGTCAAACTTGATATTGTGTTGAACTTAATAAACAAGTATGAAACACCATAAGTGGCTTCTTTGAACAACAATATTGCTGGTTGCTATAACTAATTTAATTTTTAAGCTAATTGGAACAAGCAGTCATGCGAGGAACCTTATCAAACTTGAAATTTATTTGAATTTTGTTTCGTTGCACTGATGCTGTGTTTTCAGTGCCCTGAAGTCCCATCACGTGCCAGGACTGTTTCTCCGTAAGCTGTTGTTCGCGAACTTCCACCCTTTTACTACAGGCGTCTGTTGCGATCTGATGAACTATAAATAACGGTTGGAAAGCAAGTTAGGATGTGTGTTTCAGTGGTATTATGACTAAAGCATTGGATTGGTGTACCAGTGGTCCTCGGTTCGATTACCGGCCAGGGCAATGTTCTTATTTTTTAAAAGAAGTACTTTGGTTTTATTTCTTGTCCTGTCAATACTATTTCAACCTTGATTCTTGTAAACTAGATGGCTTGATTCAACCTTATTTAAACCTTTCTGGCTTGACTTGCTAAGCTTGTATGAAGTTGTTCCACTTGTCAAAGTAAGCTTGATTCACATTTAAGTCAGATCAAAATTACAGTGTGGGAAGTAATTAAATTAAAACAGGCATTTTTGCTGCGTATTATTTAGTGGTTACAATCGTGAACTCTGGATTGGCACTGGGTATGACCGGCACACCGGTTCGAGCCTTGGTGCCGGTCATACACGAAAAAAAAAAAATGCGATTTAAAGACATATTTGTGAGTAAGCAATAGCGTTTGTTTAAATCATATTTTGTTTCTGAGAAGCGTTTCTTTTCTTGATTAGAAGAGCAAGCAGTTTCAGTTTATTCCTCGACGTAATTTCGTTGGTTTGATTTTGATATGGATTTTGTTTCCGAAAACTGTATGTCGTTTATTATATCAGCAACTTTGAGGTTCATGACAGTGTGCTAGCTACAAAGTAGCGTCCCTTAGGTATTCTAAGACGAAAGTTTCTCGCTTAGTTTATACATTTTGCACAGTTTTTGTCATATTGGACACACCCATATACCCTTTGCGTAACATATACGATGGTTCATAAACCAGCGGGTTCTAACATAATTTGTGTTCCTAAAATACTTTAAATTTTGTATTTTTTTTTTAAACTTTCGATAATAGTAAATCTTCAGTCATTTTCAGAGAAAAGTACTAAATAAAACATTCAATATTTCGCTGGCTCCCGGCGAGCATCATCAAGAAATAAAGAAACGGAAAAGACGAGTTTCTTGAAAATGTATACATATGTTCATAAAATACTGGTTATGAGATAAGCGTTGAACAATTTAGTTAGTGCTTTCCCCTGAAAATATTAAAGGTCTACTACTGTTGTAGCCAATGGAAAATAGAAAATAGATATTATTTTTCTATCTAACATTAATCCAATGTTGGCGTATGGTAACGCTCGCTGACTTGTAATCAAGGAGTTCCGGGTTCGATTTCCGGTGGGGATATAAGTGGTTCGGAGCTCACGATAATATACAAGTCTGGTCCTTAGGACGTCATCTGCATCCGATAGAAAGCAATGGCAAAGTTCCGTCGGTTCACTATGCCGACTGTCACTATGTTACTTGTAAATGAGACTTAGTCTTGTAAGTGATTAGACAATAAATAAAAATCAAATCAAATATATAGAAATTAGACTTACCGAATTTGAATACGTATAGCGTCGAACGCTGTTTCTTCATTGTCTATGTAGCCTACTGTAAGTTTCACTGTTTTCTTTATCAGGCAATATTTTATATGCCAGTGGGAACACTGAAAGTCTCACTTTGCCTCCATTTGTTTGTATGTGTAATCGAGAGTAGCACCAGTAATATGTTCTTCTTCTCCTTTCTTGCATGTGCGGTATTTCTTCAAATGAAACAACTATTGTGCAGGACTGTCAGCATCTTAAGTTTCCATAATTTTTGGGCACGAGTGTATATTTAATAGCATTATTATTGGTATATCCATATTTTCATAATGGAATAGCAAATGCAAATGATTCAACCTAGTGTCTGCAGAGATTTTTCTTTTCACTTAGTAATTTCCTTATTGGCATATACAGTGTTTATTACAAGAAATCTTCAATTTAGAGAAATGTAATCTGTTGTATGTTTCCTGGTGCAAGTACTTCATTAAGTAATAATTTTGATGCTAACGAGGAAAGTCAGGTGGTAGTTATTTTGCTTCTGATAGGGATAGTAAAATTTAGTCACACTCTCGACTATAGACTGTTTGATAAAGTACAAATAAGACGGAATTTGGAAGAATAGTCCCAAAGGAAAGTAATGTGTTTACTTTTTCCTTGTGAAGCAGTTTGAAACAAACTTGCTCTTACTTGTTCTTATCTTTGTGGCAGTAATCTTTCCCAATGGTCATGCCACTGATTAGTACAACGTAAAACGCGATTGATTTCGCGGTAAAAGCTATCCTCATCATCAGGTGTAATGGAAGGTAAGTTTAGGAAAAGAGGACAAGTGTATTACTTGTTGGTAAGCTGCTGCCATTATTGATAGTAAGAGCGGTTAGTTTTTTTATTTATCCCATGATCTACTAAATAGTCATAGGCCTCAAACCAGCAAATTTGTTTGAGTCCTACTGCACGCAATCCCGGTTAGTTTTCTCTGCTTTCCTTCATCAATTACACAAAGCAAGTGTCGGGATAATACCTTAAAATAAGAAAAGACAGAAGCCTCCTCTCAAGAAGACAGAGACCTTAGATGCTCTACAGCATAGAACATTTCAATAGCTTTTTAATATTTTGAGGTCATATTGTACTTATTGTACTAGACTTGTGTTTAAGACTGTTTCCATTACTCTAATACCATAAATTAATCGGTGGATCACGGAGTTTGCAGGTTTATACAAGGAACACTAAACAAAAAAGGTTGGGAACCTATCCTTTAAATCATTTCAAAGCAAATTGCAAATTTCAACCGAACTGACCACCCTCGACGAGTCATACCATTATTCACCTGACGAGGCAGAATTCCTAAACACATAATTAGACACACCACGTGAATAAGCATTGGTGTTTTCATTTAAGGCAAGATTTATCACAGGTCGTTGTTTTATACTCTGGGCTAGCGAAGATAAGTATGTTATAATTGCTAGATAGATTACGAAAATTGTAATAATAACATATAGCAATGTCGTCCTTCGGAAGCAGGATCACGCTTACACGTTGTCGCAGTGCTGGTGACGATTATTATCGCAGTTTCTATTGGCAATGACCGTAAGGATTAGCACCAATGAAATATACTGTTAAGAATGATGAATGATGATGAAGCATGTGCTAAGTAAGTTCAATTGAGACCCACTAAAATATCATATAACACTCCATAAAATGCTTGAACTTCTAATATTCTTACTGAACAACTTCCTTCATACGTCGACAATACTAACTGCAGCAATCAACTACGCACGTTATCTTTGTCAAGCTTTCGAATGTCGAAAAATGCTTCCCTTTTCAAAGTAGTAAAAAGGATGAAAGTACGTTGTCGCACGATGACGATCAAAATCGACTGATATTGATTTGATGAATCATAACAGCACATAATGTTGACATAATTGTGGCTAAAGTCCTTTCTTTTGCCAATACATATTTTCTTTCCAATGTACAAAATTACAAAACGTACGAACGTAACAGTTCTAGAAATAAAGTTTAAAATAATAAATGGTATGTAAACAACCGTCTTGGTATTATTATTATTACAATTTCCCTTTATTCCTTTCTCGTTTCTTTACATTTTTACTGTAATTTTTCCTTCATAATATGCTTACAATGGAACGATTTCTCTTTACAGGATTTCTAAGCGATTGAACATCAAAACTTCTCAGACACGAAAAAGGATAAGGTATACATGTAATAATGAAATAAATTTTCAGACACAATACACAACAACATCAAATAAATCTAAACCTTAGTTAATACGTATAAACTATCATGCAATGAAGTAACAAACGTAAATTAATCCTATGAAATAGTTGTTTATAGTTATTTTTACTCAGTTATTTCTTTTACCCAAATCTTTATTGAATTTCTTTGCTTTTATTTACAATGGTCAATCACCGTGACGTCACTTTTTGAAGAATATCCGTTTTAGTGTGTACCAAAGTTAGGGCGTTTAAGATTCAATAAAGTGAAAGGATGATACAGCTTGATTTACTACGATTAACATCAGACTTCTACGTCAATCAAACGAAAAAAACCGTAGTTTCTATCTTGTGTTTACAATACGTCTGGGGTAAACTGATAATCCTACTTACAACTATCTGTTGTGTCATAAATCAACGTTCATATACTAACACGATATTATAGATTTCACAGTAGAATATAATGGAGATCGTCCAATTAATAAGTTTTTTTTTAAAAAAAATATTTCAAATAGACAGAAAGAGACGTTCTATGTGTCCTTGTGAGGACGACCAATGCTCGAAATCAATTGGAATAAGGTGCGAAAACTATTTACTACGACTGTTAGCTTTCTGCAGGGTAATTAACTTGCTTTATGTGTATATCCATTCAGCGATGCAATATCATCCGTACTTCCATCTGGGCAAGGTTGCATTTCTCAAAACAATCTTGGATATACTGTCACGAGACAACTTAGCCTGCCTAGGCTTCCGCAATAACAATATTCTGCATAGGAGTATGGAAACAAAGTCGATGTCTAACTTGACTGCACTTAAAATCGTGGAGTCGCTAATCTAACCTGACTCCTTGAGACAGACTTGGCTATTAAATTTATTTGTGTGTAAATCAATATTGCTTGTGCATTAGATACTACCAATGTTTCTTTCAACAGCGTTAATGTACAACGAACATTAGATGCTTTCCCATCATAAGAAGGTGAATAGTCGAATTGCTTCTGACTGACCTGTCTACTCACACTCGACAACCACTGATATAGTTATAAACTTATTTTTTTTTTTTTACTATATTTACTTATTATTCATGTCAAGCGGTACTTAGTTTCTATTTCACATTGCGACATGAACCGAGGATGGAACAATCCTTTCAGTATAATCAAACGTGCACTGAAGGGACGAAACAATATATGAATGCGTCTTTTCTTTATTTAAACCAAAAGACACTTGGACTTCCTCCAACGTTCTTTGTCAGCTAACATGCAACCAGACTACAGAATCACACGCACGAATACTTAGCCACTTTTGCATGTATTTTCCACAGCTCCTTTCAACTTTCGGAATGTTTCTCATATATAAAGCTCTTCCTCGATTATTCTTGTATTATTCCCAACAACTATCGGTTGCTTTTAAAGATACAATCCTTTGTATTCGATTAATTTGAAGGGTCTCCACTTACTCTCTTTCCCTGACACCAAATTACACATCATCATCTAACTTACCTCAACGCGCTGTTGTCAATCAAGTAACATCTCCACTTGGGCAATTAACATGCGTAACTCGCAAACTGAGTCCAGACTTGCACAACTTAAAACGAACAACTAGGAAACGGAGTTCACACTGTCGCAAACTAAACTGTCCAGCTTCCTGAAGAATGGGGCTGGGCGTACCCCGTCACAGATTCGCTTGATTTTGAAGTAATTCCTGCTTTGGACAAAGTAATGAAATTGGCATAAAAGATAGGATAATGGCTGTAATTTCACAGCATACAGCAATGTCACTGCCAAAAAATTTCCCTGCCTTTTTACATTATTTTTTGCTTGCTCAGATGATGATGCTAATGATAACGACTGGTGTTCTCTTCCGATGCAAGTTTTTACCAGAAAGCCTAGGTGAGCTGTAGGTGATTTTCAATAAGCCTCCTATCAAAAGGAGATACTAAGAACAGAACCTGTACTTTAAAGCGGATTCCGAACCTCGATATTTAATAGGACTACGAACCTGGAACTCCCTTGAGTACAAAACGATTGACAAATCCACTAATCTACCGAGGACACCGTTTCCTTATATTTATATAGAGTATGTGAATAGTTGTAACCTGCGATAATGATAGAAACCTTTCCGGATATCCCTAAATTTCACTAGGCAAATATTGGTTTGGTAGCTAAATGTAGGCTCTGGACTCTACGTAGGAGAGCGTTCTTTCCGAGGGACATAATTCCTCATATAAATATGTTGCTTGTAGAGGTACTACATACAAATCGCAAATTTGACTTTCTTATGGGATTGTTATTTATAGGTGAATTCTACAATACTTTAGTTCACTTGCATATTAATGTAGCTATCGGAAAAAATAACCCCATATTGTGTTTCCAAGCTGAATAATTAGTATCAATTCTTTAATTTATTTATAGCCTTTAGGCAATTTTGGCTCAGGTCGGGATATGGTAGACAAAAAGATGCTGGAAGGAAGCCGGACAATGCAATCCCAAGGACCACAGACGGGCGGGCCAATGTTGGCAAATCGTCGGACATGTCGTTGGCGACCGTTTGCCAACGTCGGGCCAACAACTGATGAGCATATATCCACCGAAAAGCTAACATTGTCCAACGTTTGGCCAGCGACTGACCAGTTAATATCCGATGAAATGCCAACGATTCTCCGACCGTTTGACGAGCAAATATTCCACCAAAAGGCGATTGTTGCCCCCAATCAGGCATTCTAAACCTCCGTACATAATGTATGTAGGTATGGAACCAGGCATCTATGATCTATGTTTAGGTTAAACTCTTAATCCGAAAATCGGTCTTCAACTCAAGACGTCACTTGATGTCCTTGTATTCAACCAAGTCTTTATAATGATGCAACTCAAAATAATATTAGTCACATTCTTGCACCACTTTCATGTAGTACAATTTGTTTTCCTTCTTTGTCCGCTCGCTCCAACATTTTAAACATTTTTCAAAATATTTCCAAATCTAAGAGCACTATAAAAAATGTAAGCGCATAGCGCACTAGAGCTTACAATTACTATGAAATACAATGGATAGCGATTTCAAGATCTTGTCCATTGATGAGTGATACGTTTTCAAAGATTATGACGTCATTATTTAATTGAAGTCTCAGCACTCATCAATCGACAAGATTTCGAGATCGCTGTCCATTGTATTTCATAGTAATCTGTAAGATCTAGTGTGCTATGCGCTTACATTTTTAATAGTACTCTTAGGGCCATATTTATGAATCACTTCCAAGAGGTGGGTGGCTCCCAGGAGCATATAATTTCAATGCCATTGGGAGTCACCCATTCTTGGGAGTTATTCGTAAATATGGCCCTTAGTTTTTTCAAAAAAAAATATTTTGAAAAATATTAAAAATGAGGGTTAGAGCGAGGAGCCCTCTTAAACCCTATTTGTTCATACCTACCAGAATACAAAATTCAAATCGGAACTCTCCCAGTACCAATATTGGCCGTAAAGTCCTTTTTTAATGTGTACAAGGGACGAAACGACTGTGAGGACCACAACTATTTTTACCATCTTTGTACCTAGTAGGTGCATGACAGGCATGACATAATCGTGATATATGACGTGTCAATTCCATGGGTGTCTAATTCTGCAGTTTAGCCCTTTTATTGCGGAGGGCTTCATGCTGTTAAAGTAACCTTCATTCTAGGATTTTATCAGTCTCTCACTTTTATAAATAGCTGATGATTTTTATATGGGAATTTCATACACAACCAACTATCAATAATAATGAAAAAAGTGAGTGACTGTACAACATAAAATTGCCGAATTATTGCCATCATACTTACAAATTATCACAAGACTATGATCCCATAACTACAACCAATGTTCTGATTCCGACTGTAGAAACGATGTTGACAGTTTACCGTATAGTCAATGATGTCGTTTACTCACCTACATACCTAATTAAACAAATATTACACCTTCATCAATTCGCCTTCTCTTTTCAAATTTGGGCTAAATGGCTTGTAAACTTTTGCTTCGCGTTAGTCAACTCAAGCTGTGCGCGCCGTCGTATAAATGATCTACTTGGGGAAAGGATCTGAATTTTCCCGAAGATGAGAGAGGCGCGTCCAAAAGGAAACTATTCGAGGTTCTGTTTTCTGGTTGTTTCTACAAATAATTTAATTTACTGTATTGGGTGGTCTTAATGTCTTATACAATCAAAGTGCTATTACGCACGAAAACAGCTCACTTGAAAAAGCTGTAAATGTCAACGTTGAGTAACTGGCGGCAGTTCGACTATGGTTGGACGATCGTTTTGTCAACAATTAGCCGACGGACAAAAGTTGGTTTGGGATTTCTGTGCAAAAGACATTCCCAATTAAAACTATACGAAATGGCCCCTTTTCTCAACAGTTATTTATTTTTCTTAATTCGTTATAATTCTCATAGAATACGTCCATAGCGGATCTCGAAATGAGGCCCATACCAGGACGGTGAACTGTGAACAAACTATGAATGGCAGCTTTAATTAATTCTCCATCTCTGAACTGTTGTCTGATTGTTGGGAAAAGCCTTGCGGACACGTGATGATTAAAAAACATATAATTAAGAAATATTAAATTAATTTGTTTACTGCATCGTGTAATCCAATCGCCCCATATGCACTTGCACGTACTGGAGTCAATCTGATAGAGATCGCGTGTAAAAATATAGCAAAGGAAAATCACTCTTGGTTTTCAGCGAACATATGATGTCTTTCCTCTGCAATCATCTAGCCAACGGTTTACCAACGTTGAACTAACGTTTTTCTTGGTTCGCAAATACTTTACGCATTGTCAACCAAGTTTCACCGTTGAGCCGACGTTGGTTAATTGTTGGCAATACAACCGACCAAATCCCAACTATTCTCCGACCGTCCGACGATTCGCCAACGTTGGCCCGACCGTCTGTACTACTTGGGATCTCGGCGATTTCCTGGCGTGACTAAGGAAAAGACTCGAAAAATCTTAGTCAGACTGGGCGGTGGCTGCGATTTTCCCCAGGGTCTTCCGATTGCTAAATCAACCCTCTACTAACTGAGGTACGGTCGCTTGGTCCATTAGTATCAAACATGTTCTTTCTAGACAGTGTGATATTTGCCATTTTCTTCAGTGAAGGAGAAATCTCTAGTGACCATACCATACCTACTCATATATATTGTATAGTTAGCAATGTAAAAATAGAGAAAGAGCTCTGAAAGGTGACCAGTTTATCTATAAACAAACGATCACGTGGAAAAATAAATACAAAAGGCAAGCTTCCACCGGCAGACATGCTCACAAAAGAATGATGAAAAAGAGAGAGGTAACGTGCAATAGCTAAAACTACCATACTAGAGAGTTTAGTTTGTCAGTTGATTATGCACTTAGGTGCCCATATTTCATGGGAAAACACGGAAGAATTGGTGGGGATACGCATCTGGCCTGGCTAATAGAGGCAACACGTCGTAGCACGGAGTTGACGATACGATCTTTACCTTCAGACTAGCACTGAGGAGGAGGAGGCACGGGTTCGAGACTCGCGCACCGCGGCTATCTTACCTAAAGGTTTTAAAAATTTCATTCAGTCTCACCAAACAAATGACGGGATGTTATCTAGCATATCGGGCACAGCCGCTATCCACATTCCATCACACATATTAATAGCAGAGAATCAGACGGGACGACATATAGCCTCAAGGCACTGTAAAGGGGAAAAGAAGTTCTAATGAACGATCAACGGAGTCCAAAAGTGTTCCGGAGGTATCGCCATTCAAGCATCCTTAACTGTACCTTACAAGTCCACATCAGTTGTTAGAGTCATCTCTTAGACTTGCGACGTGCTTAAGCCGTAATTCCAGTAAATACCCAGAATTGTAAACTAAAAAAGGTGGGGGCGGAAACGAAAAGCGATACCTTAAAGATGTCATTAACAACAGAACTAGTTCCTGTATCAACATAATTTCCAACATTTCTCTCTTTCTCGAAGTTTAACCCAACTTTTAATTGATTAGTGTGCTGAGCGGAAATTGAATAGAGAGTCATATTTTTCTTTCTTTTCCGTTTCAGGTAATGGTAAAGGAAAAAGAAAATTGGAAAAGTTATCCATACCTACAGACGGCAACTTTGAGCCGAAATATTGGAAACTGGAAAGAAAAACTATCGCAGAGAAATCATATCTGCATTGCTGGTTGTTGTTTGAAAACGGGGGTAACGGATACGGATTTTGACATTGGGATATCTAAAGAGAAACTGATGTGTAGAAAATAGATTGAATAACAAGAAGAATACTCTTCTATGAAGAAAACGATCCAACGTAATAGGGAACGGATGTTTCTAAAGAGAATCTGAAATTGAGTTATTGATACATCCTTCCAAAAACGAGAGCAATGAGAATGATTCTCTCTTTTCCTTTCACACTCAACAAGTGTTTCAGCAGTGTCTACTTCAGCTGTGCTCTCAATGTCATTGCCAAAGTGTGTGCTCTATTAGAAACAAAAGAGAACCCGAAAGTGAAATATACACACGAATTTTCTGATACCATCATCTCTCAAATCCTGATCATTATTCGTTCTGACATGAATTTATGTTCTATCCAACCGGCTGCCTGCAATACAGCAGATCGATACGCGTCTGGGATGTCGGTGTACGATACCAGGGCTAACGTGCGTTCACACGCTGTCAGGGATCTCTGTATGCAGTTGCAAGTTTACAAATACATTGTAGTGTGGGGTCAAGCGCCTTTTTTTTTCTTTTCAAAAGGAAAACTACCAACCAGTAGCTAGCGCTCTGAGCTTATAACAAGACTATATTTAAAGTACCTAATTGGTTTAAGTTGAAGGTTTAAGGTCGTTTAATGCACGACGAAATTCACTCAACACATGACACTAAACAAAGCATAGATACAGAAATGTATGAGTTTACTGCGGGTGATTTGGTAATTCAACCCAGTCCTGAATCACCATTATAGTGAGATAGTGATATACGTTTCAGCTTTTGTTCATGAGTTATGTTAGTTTTCAATAAACTATGCAATTTATTCAGCAAAGACCCAAGGAGAAAACCGCGCTTTACGTTGCTAAGGGTAAAGTCCAAATGATTTAGAATCCAATGGACTGTCATTTCGGTCGTATTAGCAGAAGTTTCATTTTCTTGTCATCCAACGGAGTTCTCCCAATAAATGTTCAGTACTTCACTGAGGAAGGATTTACTATCATGAAGTATCTTCATCATCTCTTTCTCACAATTTTTTCTAAAATATTTACACACTAAGCATAATTTTGCAAGTTCTTCATAATCTAGATTAGAGAATATCTCCAACAAAACTTCTGGCGGTAAGGAATCTATGAATCCCATTTCAGGAACTCTCTAATGACGAGCGAATCATGTACCTGATGAACACTGACAATATAGTGTTTCAGATGGAAAATACACGACGGATTCGGTATCGGAATTATTCAAGGAAGTGACGTAACCACTGGGAGTGGATAATTTACGGTGTCTACGGAGAGGAATAATCGTGACGTCACAGTACTCTCGCGAGCGTAAATAATCTCGGAGTGAATGATTCCTTGCCAATAATATCTTCACAGTTCTGATTTCAACGATTTTCCAATATTTTCATTTCGTATAAAGAAAAATAAAATATCTAACCTGTATTTGTGAATGTTGTGACTTGTTTAAAATGCGTATTGTTTTCATCGTTTAAAAGAAAAAAAAAGTCTAACCTGACTTTAACTTACTTGTTCCTACGAAATACGGTAAAGAAGCAAAAGCAGAAAGGATAAAAATAAGAGTTCTTTAAAAATAACTTCAGGTGAGTGGGAACTGAACCGAGGTTCAATGATACCTTACTCATCACACCACCTTTTTTTAAAATACTTTATTTTACTGATTGAACTTATATCACTTCATTTCCTCTGTTATAATTGATATCCTTAGAACTAAGTTAAAACACACACAAACATCAATGCCCAGGGCGGGA
>JAGDQP010033226.1:0-20019 GCA_022664845.1 Lepisma saccharinum
GTAGAAGATTCTTTCTCATTTGCGCCAAGACAGCCAATGAAGAGAAATCTGGTTGTGCAGGCTGCCTCGCCTAAACAGGGAAATACATGAGTTCAGTCCCCGTGCGGCAAAGGAAGGAATTGCCCACTAAATTCCAAATTTTATGGATAAACTGTTATTGACCATAAGCAACTTTTGCACACCCCACTCAATCGAATTTGGAAAAAAAATAGAAAAATATGTTATGAGGGTTGCATAAGCATGGCAATGAAAATTTCAGGCGTCTTGCGGCAAAGGAAGGAATGGAGAACTAAAGTTTTGATGCCACAACCGATTGATTACTATAGCAATGACGAAGGCCAAGTCTAAACAAACAGTAACTTTGAAAGCAGAAAGGTGGAAAATCAGTTGTGGAAGTAATAGCTGTTAATATTTTTCGAACTGTTTATTATTTTGGTGACGAGCGAAAACTGATTAAAAGAATAGAAAATGCTGTGGACTCCAAAGTTTATTCATTCTTTCTATCCCTAAAATCCCTTTCTGAAGAAACAACTCATACTGATATCCAGTCCGAAAAACCCTTTCGTTTGATACTTCATGTACTTTTGTTTTACATATGATTCAGATTTGATGCACATACGAGGGAAAGGTCATATGAATAATAAATATGATAAGATGAAGTGAATAGCTAATTTTTATTCCGGTAATTTATGTTTTTACAAAAAACATAGCCAGAAAGGTAATATTAACTTTCGAAATCTTGATTTTTGCTATATCGTGTATGCTTTGCCGCCATTTTAGTTTTTAAGTTTATTCATTCTTTCTATCCCTAAAGTCCCTTCTGAAGAAACAACTCATACTGATATCCAGTCCGAAAAATCCTTTCGTTTGATACTTCATATAACCTACTTTATAAGCTTACATTTTTCTGTTCTCCATGTTCAGGCTTCCAATTTTGGGTGGCGTTTTATCGTATAATTACAATTTCTTTGGGCAAGGCAATAACACACTGCCGATTTTGATGCTTAAGTGAAGTTTTAAATACCTTCCTCTCAACTTGAAAGCTTTTTGAAAACAGATGAATAAGTGCGTCTTTGACAAATTTTCCGTCAAAAATTGCCACCATTTTGGTAAAAAGAAGACAATTTTTTTTTTTTTTGGGAACATCGCTAGAAATTTTATTTATAATAGGCCTATAACATAAGTAATAGAAAATGGATCCCGAAAGATCATATACTGCGCGTGTGGGCTGATTGAAATATATTGCAAAAGGAAGGTTTTTGACCAATTTGAGATCAGAATGGCTGCCATTATGGTCTAAAACCAGTTTCCTTTTTGGGAACATCGCTATTAATTTTATTTATACCCTAAAGAATAACATAATTAGTCCCAATGGATCAGAGGGGTTCCCCTTGCTCCCTTACTATTCGGAATTCTGAAATATTCTGGAATCGGAACACCAAAACTCGCAATTCCAGAAGTAGAAATTCCGGAATGTTGGAATTTCAAAAGTCGCAATTCCAGAATTTCGGAAGTCGGAATTGTTTTCGTTTCGGGATTTTTTCAGAATTCCGATATTCAGGAATTAAGACTTCCGAAGTTCTGACATTCATGAATTCTAACTTCCGAAATTCGGACTTCTGTAATTCTGTCTTCTGAAATTCCGACATTCAGGAGTCCTGATTTTCAATCCGAAATATTCCGTAATTCCGAACACACTTAGACTGGAGCCTTCGCGATTGTTAGTAGAACTGCAGCACTGCTTCACTGCACCAACCAAGACTTTTCCAGTGGTTTTGAGATAGTCCTTTTTCTGTCCTTTTCTCGGGATTATTGTTGTTACGATCGTCACTTTTCAATAACTCTGTGACATTAACAGTTCGTTATCGACGTCGTTTATTACATGGGTAATTCGAAGTATGTGTATCTATTCGGTCGGAATAGAAGTGTTATTCAATTCTAGGTATCAACAGTCGACTTTCATATTTAAGATATTTCGTACTTCTACTTAGACATGGGTTATTCGAAATACTAATATATTTGTTCGAGTTGATGCATAGTTTCGATATGCAATAACTATTGTGGGGATATCCTGTATTCTAGACATTATCATGTCTCTACTTAATAAATAACAGTGTATAAATGTTTATCTGCATGTCTTTAAGTTTACGCATTCGGCTACGAATACTTGTTATTCACCATACACGAAGAACATAGCAGATAATTGCGCAATTCGGTATGGATTTTATTGTATTTATGTTCCTAAGCAGTGTTATGATATTTGTGGCTGCAGTGGGTGTTGGTATATTGAGTTTCTTCTGGTATCAGAAGTCAAGGATTTGTAAAGTGATGTTGGCAGGAAATCCTCTTACTTGTTAGTAAGGAAGATACATCGATCTTAACGGTATCATTGGTATGCAACAACAAAACGAACAACAGGATTGGGATTGGATTGGATTGGATTGGACAACAAACAGGATTGGATTCAAGAGCCGCTACGACCATTATGGATGATGCATTTTATAAACAGAGCTTCAGCAACGTAAACATGAAATCAACTTTCCAACTTTTACGTGTTGCATCAGGTGTAACTTTAACGGTCCAAGTTGAAATAGAAGTGCAAGTGAAGTTTAACGGTATTTACACTTCGTTTCCTACTATAGTAGTAAAATATAAGTTAGACCTATCTTGGGTCGTTCATGGCTTGGTAGGCTATGGCTAAAGTGGAAAACAAATATGTTTCACACTAAGGAACAGGTTTTCTTGTCAGTGGATGATTGTAGAGTAACTGTGTTGTTTACAGGAATATAAAGATTTATTTTCGGAGGATGTTTCGCAACCTGTGGTAGGTCTCAAAGTGCAACTCCAAATAAGGCCAGAAGCTATACCAATTTTAGAAGATACTATAACATCCCGTTACATATCAGAGATAAAGTGTACAAAGAACTTGTTCGGTTGCAGAATAAGGACATTATCACACCTGTGGATTATAGCTAATGGGCTACCCCTTTAGCTGTAGTTAAAAAGAAGAAGAATGAGGTGCGCTTGTGTTTTGATCTCAAGAATACTATATATCGTGTGAAAAATAAGTCGTCCTATCCTTTACCGGAAATTTCCGATATCTTGAATCAACTCCTTGGGGCTAAGTGGTTTACCATTTTGGATTTACGGAATGCTTACTTGCAACTAAAAGTGGTCCCAGAATTACAAAAGGATTTGGGAATCAATACACCATGGGGGAAAATTAAGACAAAAAAGGCTCCCTTTTGGATTGAACTGTAGTGCACAGTTGTTTCAGCGTTTTATGGACGAAATGCTAGCAAAGAAGATGGTGTACTAACTTATTTAGATGATGTGTTAGTCTACGTTCAGGATAAGGAACAGTGTTTTAAAAGGGTTCAGAAGGCTATCGATATCTTCAGGAGGTATGATATGAAGATTCGCCGGGATAAAAGTGTATTTTTTGCTGAAGAGATAGTATATTTGGGTTTTATAGTGAGCTACTAGAATCAGTCTCGCCCGATAAGATTCTTGATGCACCTCCACCAGTGAACGTTACGCAGTTCAAGTCCTTCCTAGGAATGGTATCTTATTATCATAGGCATATTCCTAATTTGTCTGCAAATAGTTCATTACTACATTGATTATTAGCAAAGAATTCAACCCGGAACTGTTCCCCGCAACATCAGAATGATTGGGATTCAGTCATGGAATCCTTGGTTTTACATCCTTTTAGACAAAACCAGGAAATAGTGATCACTACCGATGCTAGTACGCATGAGATATGTACTGTTCTTTTTAATCGTGTGGAAGGAAGGCTGGAAACAGTGGCTTGTACATCAGCAACACTGTCAGCAGCTGAAAGGTTTACTTTCAGTACGAGCGGCAAGACTTACCTGTTATTTTAGCTCTGAAAATTTTACATAATTTTATTTATGGTAAGAATATCACAGTTATCACTGACGCGCTAGCTGTTGTTATTTGGTGAAAAGTCAGTTCCGTCTACAGCGTCCCCTCGATTGCAGAGATGGTGTCTCATGGTTGCCTTATGCAATATCACATTTTTTATTCAAAACACGTGGAAGTGGCAGATTTTCTCTCTAGAATGCCTTCATCAGAGGAGTCTACTGATACTGAAGATTCTTCAACATTTGTGTTGGAATAATTACGTACGAAATAGTTAAGTCGAATACTTTAAAAGATGTAGAGCTAAAGCAAGTAATTGTCTGGTGTAAATATGGTTGGCCTAATAAGCGACCTAGGCAGTTTAAAGGTACAGATGTGGCAAATTATTATAAAGTAAGAAAGTTTCTCACAATACAGGATCATTGTCTGTGGAGTGAACAAAGAATTGTCTTACCCAGGAAACTAAGAGATCAGTATCTAGCAAAGTTACACAAACAGCATTGGGGCATTAAGCAAATATCTCTTACAGCATCAGGCATAGTATGGTGGCCAACTTCAGAATTTGATATCAAGGAGAAAGTTAGTAATTGCAATATTTGTCTAGCAAATAGAAACAAACCTAAAGTAAGATTTTTTCAGACATGGCCCCAATCTAAGTTTCCATTTGAGAGAATACATTTAGATTTCGCGGAATGGAAAGGTGCAAATTTATTGATATGCACGGACGTATATACAAAGTTGATCGAAACTTGGTTGGTTATATCTCTAACAGCCGAAGAGACCATACAATTTCTAAATAAGTTTTTCTCTATCTACGGTTATCCATCGACAGCGGTAACTCACAATGGATTACCCTTTCAGTCAGAATCGTTTGCGAGATATTGTCGAAATAGCGATATTAATTTGGTACATTCCCTACCTAAGCACCCTGCAAGCAATGGGGTTGCTGAAAAATCTGTGCAATTGATCAAGTCTGCACTTTTTCGTAAATGGTTAGATAATGGTAGATAAGCAGATCGTCAATTTGTTGTAAAATGGATCGAAGAAATAAATCATTATCTGCAATTACATCAACGGCATCGGGCATCAGCAACACAGCGGGCAATCTTGGGTCTATGAGACAAGGTGTCGTGAATGGGATATGAGCTACTGGTTCCGTTCCTCCGAAGAGAAACAGTCGCCCGCGGCCCACTGGTTGTGAACCCGAGTTGGTGAGCTACTGCTTCCAGACCTCCAAAGAGGTATGGTCGCCCGCTGCCCACTGGTTGTGGAATGGTAGTATGAGCTACTGGTTCTAGATCTCCGAAGAGATATGGTCAGCCGCGGCCCACTGGTTGGGAACCGGAGTGTAGATTCCGTACCTCAAAGTGAGATACAGCCGTCTACTGTAAGTGTTGGAATAAGGGGGAAGACAAGGGGGTAATGCCCGCGCTGCAATATAATCAACGCTGCAAGTTGCACTCCTCGTAGAGAAGCAGTCACTTGTTTATTCCCTCGATGTTGAAGAAAATGAAAATCACGTTGTCACAAGAATGCTTGCTTTATTGTTATAGAAGCAAAAAACCACTATTTTCACCGATCTAACCGCAGGGTACATGCTGTCCGGGTTATACAGTAGCATATGACAAATTACGATGACTGTCCATGTGCATAATTGAATATCTATAAAATGAAACATTACAATATATTAATAAATTTATAGAGTGAACTTATTTATATCTTTAGGTAAATAGTATTAAAAGTTCAATTAAAAATAACTGGAAAGCAACACGAAGAATTTCTGAATATTTCATGCGTGTGAGCAATCTTTTGAACTACAAGAATAATGCTATATACACATACAGTTACTGAATAGTGAATGGGCTGCTGTTCAACACTTTTATATACGGCGCCCGATCGTGGTTTCGAATCCTGGCACATTGTCGTACATACATACGAAAAGAGCACTATAAAAACAGACACAATCACGCATCACTTATACACACATTTACAAGAATAAAGTTTATTTCATAGATTAGTCATAGAAATCACTAGAATATTTCCAAACTATAGGTACAGTCACATACGACCACACACCTGCAAGAATGCAAGAAAAATATGAAAAATATATACATATATATTACAGGAACGATGTCAATTGCTCTGCACTCGCTCAAACTGGTTACATCTGGTGCCTACGGTTCTGTGAATGCCAGTTCCGCATTGTACCATTCTCTCACTAAAGTGATGCAACATCCTTTTTGACAATCGAGTCAGTGCTGTCCAGGGTATTCGTAGAGTTCCACTGCAAATTCTTATGATCACTTGGCGGTTCTCAGCGTCCTTTCGAACCTTATAGCACATAATCCAATCTTTCCCTAATATTATCCTTCAATCTTCAATCCTTCCTTCAATATTATTGTTCAATCCATCTACAATGAGGAACATCCAATATTCAGTCACTGGGCAAGGCGACTTCTTCTTTGTCCTTCTTACGGTTACCCGAGTGGTCATCAATAAGGGTGTTCTCAGATGGTTTCATACGATAAGACTGCTTGTCGGAAGTGAATTCTCTCTAGAATTCTACAGAACAGAGTGAAACGTCGGAATCTGGATCAACTAACACCTTAACAAGAGAGTCCAATACATGCGTGCTGAATACGCAGACTTCTCTTCCTTAGAAGCACGCTTTCCCTTATTTTTAACTTTTGAAGGAACATTTGCATTACCATCCCGCGCATTGGTTTGAACATGATGAATTCCAATCCACACGATCTCAAGATCTTCCTGATCATCGGGTTCAACTTGTCGATCGTCTGAAAAACCTCTCATCAGTGACTGCGCTTCCTGATCAGCGAGCATAACAAGGAAGTCTCCAATAGTGATTGGATCATTGTTTTTCATGCCCGGTTCTTCGTTGTTCTCAGTGGGACATATGCCATTGTTCTTCGCTTGAAGACATTGGTCATTCTTCGTACCGGATCCTGGCGAATCTTTACATGTGTCGGGATGCTCCTTCGTCATGGGTACGTTGACTACCGAACCATAGAAATCAGTATAACCTTGGGATGGATCAGAACGCTTCTTCATAGTTGTGAGAGGCACTTTCCTTGCTTCCAGCTTGTCTCCAAACTCTTTCAGCCAGTCTTGACCTAGGACTACGTCGTACTTCGATCCTTCTACCAAGAAAAATGGCCAATGTCTGGGTGTGCACCAGCAACCTTAAAAGGCAATTCAACATATTTCTCTACGTTCGATATACACGTGCCATGACAACCCGTGAGGATGAAATTCTTCGTTATATGTACGAAACGAAAAGCCATCGTTGCAATTGCCTTCTCCCAGAACTCCAGTGAACAGAATGAAATATCACTGCTTCGGTCGACCAACGGTTTCACTTTTACATTGCATACAATACCGCAGTATCTGACCTCTGCATCCCATGTGAACAAGGTTCTCCTTGACTATCAACCTTCACATGGTGCACTTTTACTATCTAGCGATCCTCTTCATCCTTTTCCGGATCATATGAATACTTCACTCGCTCGCCCATAGAAGGCGACGAAGTACTTGCTAATTGAGTAGTGCGTCGATCAACAATTCCTTTGTCGTCGAGCTTCACTTTGGTTACGGCCTCGTCATTACATCGATTATCCTTTCCTGATGATTTTTCATGAGTCCGCATACTCCTCCAGCATCGGTACCTTGACCGCTACGCCATCGACCTTAAAATTGACCGTCGCATCCTCCAAATTAAGTCCAACGTCTAGCGTCGTCATTATATCTCTTCCGATCAGCAGATTACGGTTAAGTCCCTTGATTACCAAAAGCGGGCAACAGACCTCCTTGAATTTGGATAGGCAGTAACACTTCCCCGTCTATCTTGGTCCGATGCTTACCCGAATAATTAACAAGAACAGTATTCTTCACCTGTTTCAACTGGAAACGAGGTACAGCAGACGACACTTTATGCCAGAACTCCATTAAGCACAGAGGCGCACCAGCGCTACTAACAATTAAGACATTCGTTTCCTTATTCGAAACCTTGATTCTGATTATACTCAAGGGAATCTCTCTTCCGCGACGATTGCCTTCTCCACATTCCGACTCACATTGACTTGATGGACAACTTGATTCTGGTTCCCAGCTATTCGAGTTAATATGGAGGAAGTTTAATCTCCTGATCTCTTGATTAATACTTCGGTCTTCAGATTCACAGCCTTGAAGGATTTTCTCATCGTTGTCATAGGAATCATACATGGGCAAAAGTTTCAAGGTTTCCAGGGTCTCCTCGTCATCTCTCCTCCCTCCGACCCTCGAGGAAGGCGTCATACCTAGTTTTTCGAAGAGGTCTGACGATTGCGATCCGGGGTTCCCTGCGTAGCTCCGTCCGAACCCCTGGTGCTTACATTTCCTGTATTATCTGATGTCATACTATCAGGTTCCGTCTCATTCTCGGATAAACGTCGTGGATCCCTGGCACCAGTAAAAGATTGATCCTTGAATCGTTTGGACTGCTTCCACTTGGAATACTGCTTCCGGTTATTAGAATACGTTGAATTATTGTTTTCTTGTTGAGTTTTCGTGATGGTAGCTTCTTCTTTGACGCCAACATCGTTGAAATCCATCACTTTTGTTTTAGCCTTTTCTTCTCCATAATACTCTCCATTCGAAGTCCTAGTGGATGCCTTCTTCGATTCCATGCTATCGTGTATTAACTCCAATCTGTGTACGGACTCGAGCATCTCTGGGAAGGACATGTTCCGAATGCTGCCTTTGAAATGCTACTGGTAACAAAGTAACCAACGAATTACAAATCGGGACCTCACTGCTCACGAGATCTAGGTCTCGGATTTGACTATCTTGACGTCACAAACTGTTCCACTCCTCCATCAGTCTTGGGGTTGAAAGGCATAATTCTGAGCCGAATCAGCCTGGCATACATAAACTCATCTGAATGATAATGATTCAGAAACAATCGTCGAAAGGTTTGATAATTGTCGAGCTGATGGGCATTAGACTGGAACCAGGAAAGCACTGGACGTTTCAAAACGAATGGTAGGATTTCTAGAAATCGGACGGAAGTGATTCCCACCAAATTTGCTTTCCTCTCAAATTGGTCCTAGAATGCGCCAGCCGTGATTTCTCCATGACTGGAAGGAATAACTGGTGAAAGACTTAAGTTCGGAAAGAAGTTTCCGGGGTCCAGTAGTGGTCCGGGCGTTCCATTCCTCTACTTTTTCTTGGTGATCGTGGTAACAGAGTCGTTCATTCCCCATTTGTTTGTACAATCTTCTGCGCCTTGCACCATTTACTCCACTCCTGCCAGATCCACTGCTCCGATCTGAAAACCCACTTCCATCTTCTGATGACGATGATTCTCATTTCTTCATTTTCTAATGTGGATCACGTTTACTCTGCTTCAGGGAATTTCTTTTGTCTCCTGCGTACAGAATTGGCTCATACATGTGTACCTCATTGTTGCTTTGAAGGGTTCTTGCATTTTGCATCAAGAACTGATCCTAGTGACCAAGGTGAATCACTATTCCTTCTCAACATTGCTTTTCTAAGAATGACCATTTCGGATTCTTCAGCGAGGATTACCCTCTTGACATCCTCCATCTCATTGAGGCTGACTGGTAAAAGCGTATTAGCTTCTTCCCTGATTTCTCTTATGGTCTTTTCTGCTCTTTGGACTTCTTTAGCTAATCTTGTATCTTAGAACGATTCATAGTGGTAAGTGCCTCTACCTCCGTCACTTTGACTTGAGTGGTGAGTTGTTCCGCCTGTATTCTGTCTGTCCTCACTAACTTCCTTCAAATTGCCTTCGACAGTGTCCTTCCACTCCTTGATTTGGTCAGAAGTCCTAGCAATTTCATTCTTCAACATCGTTGTGGATCCTCCCATCTATTACCCATGTCATTCATCTGCGACTTTAGATCTACGTAGTTGGATTCCATTTTTATATCCAACTTTTTCATTTCATCGCGAGTGTCTTCTAGATGGGACATCATCTCCTTTCGATGCTCGTTCAATTGACATTTAACTCTTTCGTCCAGCTGTTCAATACGTGACTCCAACGCGTCCCGTGTTTCTCCTAACTGACACGCCATCTTCTAACTCAAATGTTTTGTCACTTCCACTTTCATCTGCTTACTCTGATGAACAATTTCCTCACTCAGCCATTTTCTCTGATAATCCATCTTGTCATTTAACGACTTCATTTCCTTCCTACTTTCTTCTAACTTAGAAGCCACCTTCTCACTCAGCTGTTTACTCTGATGATCCATCTGAGACTTCATTTCATTTCGACTTTGCTCCATCTGCGACTTTATTTCACTGAGTAATCGCTCAAACATAGAACAGATCGATGTCTCATTCAGTTCTTTTTTTGTTCAGCCGGTTCTTTCGTACTATCTTGTTCCATCATGGACGGACCCCTCCCCCTCTTTGATTTCCTCCACGGAGAGAACCTTCTTTGCTTCCTGATTCTCCTCTTCCTTCTTCTATCCTTCTTTTGTATATGATTCTTCCTTTACATCTTCAACAGCTGCTCCATTCGCCAACGAATCCACGGTCGTGTTTTCATTCTGCTGCTCACCACTGGAAGCGTCCATCTTGACATGGCTTATTCACTTACTTTCCAACACAAGAAGTCCTGTCTGGCTGCTAGCCTCAGCAACACAGAGGGCAAGCTTGGGTCTATGAGACAAGGTGTCATGAATGGGATATGGTTGTGAACCCGAGTTGGTGAGCTACTGCTTCCAGACCTCCAAAGATATATGGTCGCCCGCTGCCCACTGGTTGTGGAAAGGTAGTATGAGCTACTGGTTGCAGACCTCCGAAGAGACATGGTCGCCCGCGGTCCACTGGTTGTGAAAAGGTAATATGAGCTACTCGTTCCAGACCTCCTAAGATATATGGTCGCCCGCGGTCGTCTAATGTGGTACTCCCCGAAGGCTTTACCTGTTTCGTTAGGTACCCGTATGGTTCTCATTTAGTATGTTCAAAGCTAAAATTATGCAGAAAAAGTAGCTCTTTCGAACGGTAGTTTTAGCGTTGAAAGATTTTTGTTTCTAAGAAAGATATTACTATTTAAATATAAGTTAGTTTTTGTAATTTTTCTGAAATCTATTCTGATTTTAGGGTTCATCATTTGATGCTTAGAACCGTCTCTTTGTCTGTCTGAGGACTTTGAACTCGGGGAATAGTAGGACTCGGAAAGTGGGTGTGGTGTCGTTTGAAAGGCTTCGGCGAGACGCGGTCAGAACCGCATAGGTTTTTTTCTCTCTCTCCGTCTGTCCACACTGTCAACTTAGAAACTTTGTGTGTTACAAAGGTGTATTAGGTGCCGTTTAAAAGGTCTGTAACCACTGCTTGTGCTTGGGACAAACACGCACAGATGATGACAAACTATTTTTTTAAAGGGCTCAATAAATTTAAACTCGAGAAAGAAGTCCGAACCAGTACTCTCCGAACGACTCCAGGGTTTGTTTATAGGGAGGCTGGCCGACACACTAGGTAGGATAGGAACTGTGGGATAGAAAGGTGGGCCTTGCAGAGAAACGAGAAGAAAATAAAACCAACATAATACCTAAATTCGAACGGTGACGGGCAGGGTGAAGACACATCCTAGACGGCTGAAAATTTTTTAAAAAAGTTCTAGCTTTCGATACCGGGAGGAGTCTTCATAAATTTCACCATCACTTCCCGCAAGGCAGCAATACGAAACACGCTGCTTCCCCACCAAACGGATATACTGAGAACATGCGTAAAAGGGCATGAACGGGCATCGAACCTAGTTCCGGGAAAATGAATTTCATGAAACTCGTCCCTAAAAGTTTTATCTAATGACAATGTTCTGCACTTCAAAGCTGAAAAAGAACACAATCCAAATTTCCTATCTGTAGTACAATTGAAGATCGCACTTGCAGTGACGTAAGATAAAAAAAAGAATATTGAGTTTTAATTATAAATGAAACAGATGCTTGGGAAAACAGTAATAAACTTTATCAAACTTAACGAAAACAAACAATAAATTAATGTGATACAGAAGCGTTCCTGATGCCAAAAATGGCTGGTCATTATATACATGTTATCCTTTTCTTTCTAGGGTAACAACATCCGAAAATGAAAACTAAACATAGTTGTGATTGGATTGATTACACAAATGCTACAAATTTCTCGTCCCTCTCTTCTAGCCATAAAAGAAACTGTCAAACTATAATTGCAAGCAGATCTTATGTAGAAAGTAATTAATTCTCTTTTACTGCATCATACCGAGAGCAACCACCAAAAGCAATTCATATGTGATCAGCGCTGACCTTTCTTCGCTTAACTGAAAATATTACTATTACTAATAATGTGGCCGATTGGCCGGTTTTGTATTGAGCTGCAATATTTGTCTATGATGTTTCCAACCTAAACGTGCTTCGCAAGATATTACAAATATATTGAACCACCAGTGGCTAGAGAGGTGGGGGAAACATGCATTTACTTATTTACTGCGACATATAAGAGATATTGTTGATAACCTGGCTTACAACTTTATTTGCCTAGTATAACAATTAGATTAATAATTATCGAAACATATCGGCAACGTTGCGGTTTAACCATTTACTTTACTTGAGAAAAAGCAATTGTGATCAAGAAACTTTCCTTGGGAAGCAGAACGAAATGATTTCAAGAGATCTCAATATCAATCTTGCTCATAAAGAACGTAAAAGAGATGTGGAAGTGGGAAATCAGAAGAGATAGTGGGGAGTTGCTAAGATTTATGAATGGCCAAAATTGATTTTTATGTTTCTATGCTAAACTTACACAACCTTCAATAGGAAACAATCACAATTCTCCTCCGTTGATTATAATTATAAACTAGCACAATTTATGGAATAATAACACACTTACATATATGAAGCTAAATATACAGAATTTTGCTACCTTACGCATAACTAAACTTACTAACAAACACATAAAATAACGATTACTATAAATAAAGAATTAAAAATTATTAAAAAAGAAACGTTCACTGGCCAGTAAGCTACACTTAACACAGATAAAATGTTGACGTCAATATATATGTATATATATCGAAATAGAATGAGAAAATAAAAACGCGTGCACCTGCTAATTAATTACACATGTTACGAAAATAATTATCTGTGTCGTAACGCAAGGAAGAAGGGGGCTATGGTGTTATGTGCACATATAGGAAAATGAGAAAATGGTCCTCACTTCGGACATAGGCCACGCTGGCTCCAAAACTCGAGCGGTAGGCAAGGGCCGAATTTTAGATTACAATAAGTAGCTTAACTTTTTGAACTATTTAGAACACCGTGTTATCCGCTCAAGACATGAATTTCTAATAAGAAGTTAATGAACCTAATGTATATATTACATACAACTATGATATACAATTATCGTGGTGTGGGACGCATCTATATTAAATAAAAAAAAACACTGAGTGAATACTCGATCTTTACGTAATATTGTTCTCATAAGAAATCCGTTGGAAGTTTGCCCTTTTCACATTCTGTGGGCCAAAGTATTTCATAACTTTTACTGCATGTTGACAAGTAAGGATGGTTTCTCAATATATTCACGAGAGAATTCATGGATGATTCTAAATGTACAGTTACAAAAGTTGGTTTAAAACACTTTCTTACTTGGTCACTGCTATCAAACATATCAGCATAGTTCCAAAGAAAATAATTAAGTTTCGTTAAGGAATGAGTGTGAGGCGTCAGTGGCCTTAACTCAAGCTACTTCACCGAAATTTTTAGTTCTGATTACAGGGAAGGCAATAAACCTTCACAGCACTCTAGTTAGCTGGTGGTGGTCCACCTTTTAATTGCATTCTATAACACGTTAGGACAAAACTAAATGAAGAAAGGAGAAAAAGACGCAGCTGCTCGATGTGCTCAACTATGCAGTGATGGTTACCGAGGAAATCTTGTCCTTCTTTCGTACTTTTACATACTGACCTGGATGCTTCACTGGACCAGAAATCGAAGAATGATTAGATCCTACCTGTCGTGATTCTGTAGTCTCCGAAGATGCCTCGAAGCTCTGTTGTCCGGGGATAATACCTGGTGGCGTCCATGAAGATGGACGTCTTTGCTTTTCTCACGAGCTCCACTCAAATGACACTAAATAGTTCGAAACTGTTCTTTGAAATACACGATTCTGCCTGCTGAGTTCCCAGAGCGATGTGGTACCATTGTTACTGCATTTCGTGTCCACACGCAAAACATCGCTATGTTGAAACACCAACATATCGAGGAATAACAGGAACATAAAGAAACTAATGCGGAAGACTAGGATTAAACGAGACAGTGAAGAGATTTTACGACTTCGGAAGCACTATAGATACTTAGCTACACATCGTGCAAGGTATTTCCAACACTAAACGAAATACCGACGTAGCTAAATGCACGGCACACGCAACTAAGAACAAAGTTACGATTCAGTCCCGAAGTGATGTTTACAAAATGTAAGATTCGACTGACTTTTCGAAGTCCCGTTTCCCGTGCTGTCTTTTCCTGATCCATATTTTCATCCTCTTCTTGATTCTAAAATTTCAAAATAAAAGTTTTGGTTGGCTGGCAGAGATCACAAGTTCAGGTAGATTGTTTTCCTCCAAAAATTCGTTTTTCAGATTCTAACGATGTGCTAAAAATGTACGTGTCTTCAAGTCACTTCGCAGGATTTTGCCATATTCGAAGTCCAGACATACCGTCACCCATGTAGAATTCTCTCCGACAGGCAGACGCGGTTGTCCATTAACACATTCTTCTGGAGTGTAGGTGCCTATTCAGTTCTTCAGCTGTATACATCATTACCTTTGTTAGGTGACTAGGGACTTCTCAGCAAGGTGTTTTAGAAATGGTAGAGGTGAATCTCGTATCTTCTCTTTTGTAAATCAAGATTTCTTTTAACAACAAAAAATGTGTAGAATGAAAATTAATTCAAGACTGATGGATAGTTTAACAAAAAAAAATCATATGTCCCACTTGCATATTAAGAAAATGAAATCGTAAAAAAAATAGTTGCAAATATAGAGCAATAAGAGTTGTGATGCTGCGATTATTACAGGTCTTGGCGAAACTTTTCCAACAAAACATAGATAATCCAAATTGGATGTTAGGAGCAACTGTTATAAGTCCCTTGCAGCTTCCCAATGTAGCAGATAGTTATGCTCAACAGAAATGTAAGAATGTCGGTACTAAATGGAATGTGCGTAATTCGTACATGCGTCACGATTGCAAGTTGCATAACTTTAGAAGCAACTGTGTGGCATCAGGACTAACCCCAAAGAATTCAGATGAAAGTAATTTGCTGAAAACTAATCAAAGCTGAATAGTTGAATAATACTTTTAGTATTACAGTGCATTTCTTCAAATCGTGAGGACCAGAGATCTACAAAGATAATTTAATCCTAAACTTCGAAAGATGTTTTTTAATGAACTAGTTGCCTTAGAATTGACTAGTCAAATGTCATATCTTAGCCGAATGGCAAATCTTGGTGCCGGAAGAGTAAAAAATACAAGAGATTATTGAAGTAGGAAAGCAGATAAGGGTCTGCAAAGATGCTGCAACGAGTAATGATTTATTCTCAGTTCACGATATACGGAGGTAAAAAACAATGCCTATCAAAATATACAGCGTGTTCTTAGTATCAATAACAAGAAAGATGTAGAAATACATTGATTTAAGAGAATTATATAAATGATACCAGTTAGTTTTCGTATGTCAAGTTCCCACGACTTGGAAAAATGAGCTGTACCTACAAGTATGTGTTAATACATTCAACATTGTAGTCACTCCTTATACTACGTGCATCATTTTATACATTATTGTTAAACATTTTTGTTGTTTCTTCCTAAATAATGCAATTTTTAATACAAAATGTTATGCACTGGTGAGAACCAATATTGGGACTCACGGCAATGTGATATACCTTTCTTTACCAGTTGCCATGAGCACCAACGATGGACTCACCCTTAAATCGTACAAAAATTCTAAGAGGCTTAAAAGGTAATTGGATTTTATTTACATCACATTTGGAAGGGATTGATGAATAAAAGACTAGTGTGGCCTGTGGGAACCAACATCTGATTTTGCCGCGACAAAAGTTAGATACAACATATGCATTGCATAATCATGTAGCATAAACTATTATATCCGCGAGAAGAAAGACACAAGATTTGTTTGAAATTTCGAAGTGAAGACTGTCAATATATTAATATTCATCTGGCGAATTTAATAATCTTTTCAGTAAATATTGGAGGTAACAGTGAAGGTTTGTAATATTTTCAATTACTTAATTTTGAATTAAAAAATTGGACACAAAAGTTCTTCCTTGCCAATGTTTCCTTTGTTACGAAGAAGAAACAACTTATTATAACAAGAAATTATTATATGAGGAGAATATTCATATAATAATATACCGAATGATTTTCATTGTATTTTTTTTTATTAACTATCATTTTCTTTCTTCCATTATCCCTTAAGTAGCTTGCTTGGTGACATATTTTACATTCTTCGTGCGACTGAAGGTCCAAAATCGCTAAGAAATGGTGGAGCAGAAGGTTATAGTAGAGAGAAAGAGAAGAGAGAAATAGATATCGGTGTTAGAAATATAAGGAAAACTAAAACATAAAATGTACCAACACACAGGTGCCTCAAAACAATTTGAAGTTTGATTTACACCTTCAGACAATTTTGATTCTGACATTACTGCGATGTATTTAAAATGACGTTAAAATATAGGGCCTATACATTGCTTATATTGTTTTAACTCCCCGATGAGATTTTAGTGGGAGGGAAAATTAATAGCCAGATTGCTGGTGGAGGAAATGTCCCACCCCAGGATTTCGCACCTGATGTGACTTCTTATTGGATAATTTTAGTACTTAATATGGGCATTCTTGAAATATGAGCTTTATCTTACATAAAAAATAATACGGTAACTTATAAAACCTCTTTTAATATGATATTCTTATCCCAAAGAAGCGTTGTATGCGTTTAAGTGGGTAAACCCATCGAATTATCATTTCATTCATATTTCAGCCCACAGAAAACCTGGAAAATTTTAAAGTATAGTCGACAGCAAGACTCTAACCTGTGTGCCTTCCCAAGGTTGAACCGAAGTTCGACAACGCAAGGATCAAGCTACGGCGGCTCAGTTTGACGAGGCTAGTGCCGATATGGTACCTAGACAGTCCCTGCCGCTAATTCAACTTCTCTACTCCGGAATGGTGTTCACCGATTGAAGTCATTCCTGCAACGTGTGACGGTCTTAGACCATAACTGCTTGTATAGTTCATGAATGAAAATTAAGAAATAATATAGACCACATCACCAACACAAATCCACAATACTAACGAAGATGCCACATAAGATATTTTCAAACCTAATGATCTAATAAAATTCCATCTCTGAAAAACTGCAGTATACGCGGTTAAACAGAAACAAATTGTAAATGTAAATATTTACAAATTTAAGATAATATGGAGTAAAATGAAATTAAAAGTAGCTTTCTTTCTCTTGTTTCACACTAAAGCCATATTTTCATCGTATCTCCATTTCTCTTTGCGAGCTATGCGGCCCGCGTCTAACATGTAACCTGATATGATCCTTCGATAATGGTGAGAGAAAAATATACGGGTTGCGTTCGTGGGCAATGTGCCAGAAGTCACAATGTTCCCTTATATTTAGTTTAGTTTTTTCTTTTTTTAATTTGTACTGAAAAGTTTTAAATTTGATCTTTTTCTTTTCTCATTTTAGTGCCACGGTGGCAGTGGCGGAAAAGTGCGGCTTGGGCGAGGAGAAGGTGACCCACTTAGGAACTGATAGTGCGGTAAAAAGTCCCACTAGTCAAATCATTTCTGGCCACGAGGAGGTAAGGAATTTCTCATTTGTTCTAAAGATTTGTAGGTAGTTGAATATTGGCTTAATGCAACAGAGAGCAGGCATTTTTCATTATTTAGACAGGGCTGTTTGCTGAGAAGAAGGATTGTATACATGCGTTCGTCCCTTCATCCCCTTCCCCATTTCCGTCTACTCTTCCTTTTCTGTAACTTATGGCTTGCATAAATAGTGGACAGAGAAGACAGCTAAGAGGCTATATATTTGAATTTATTGGATTGCGAGAGGCCTGCATTCATATAGTTAAAAATTCATGCGCATTTTGCTTTTGCTCTATATAACGCAACTTGTACTGCAGCTGTCTCTTGGTATGCCTTTTTAGTGGAATGCGGAATAAAGTTACTAGAACATCATTGTATGTTACAGAATGAGAATCTGCATAAAGGAACAGAAGATGGTTGGAGTCAAATACATTTTGATTTGAATGGCAGTGATGGAAGCTGTGCAGGAAGCCAGGTAAGAACTTTCTCGTCATTTTTGGGTTACTTTGTTCAAGCATTATCATCTCTGCAGAATGTTATTTAAGGTCTTTGTAAACAGATGCAGGAATGTTTAAAATATGGCTAGCTAACTTAGAAGTATTGCTTGTATCTATTCTTCTTTCATCTACTGTAGGTAATTAAAATCTTATAAATCTTTGAATGATTGTATAAGTTCGTAAAGTATTGCTTAGATAAGTTATTATTCCGTTTCTCTGAGGAATTGTCGCTTCTTTTTAATATTTTACTCCGTGACATTATTCATTAGGGGTATTTCTTAACCTAGGTAACTTACTCGTCATAGGTAATTAGATTTATTACGTTGAAAAAACTGATAGTAGTTTTAAAAAAACAATACTTTGCTCAAGGTGAATTCATTACTTGTAAATAGAGCCTACAAAATAACCATGTCTAGAGTACTGATGCTTTCACACACACATTTGAGAACATCTATTACTGTGTAATGAAACTGATCTTAGCTTTAAACCCTAGAGCGATCGCGTGGGGTTCGCACGGCCCGCAGTAGATATTTGAATTAGTTTATAGGAGTGATTTTGGTACTGCCCTTTCTGCTCGTTTACAGTACGTGAATTTTTCATTTCACTCTACCACTGGCGTCTGCGATTTTAGCCCACGATGAACTGTGTTGAAATACGGACGTACCACGGGGTCTGCGTGAACCCCACGCGATCGGATTCAGTTCTGACGTGTAATTATCTTTTCAATCTTTTTTATTATTTTTTTTCGTCTATAGTAAGTATTTTATGGTACTTCTGTGTAAACGAAAGAATAAATGACTTGCATTGTTAGTAAAATATTAAATAATTAAATACCAATATATATAGTACTGTATACGTTGGGATCCAGGCATACCCCACGCTACCGGATTCGTTGCCTTTTCTCTGACAATTTGATATTCAAACAAATTGGTATTTAGTAGTCGAAATTACAATAAGTTAACGAATCCAGCAAATAATTATTTTTAGTAGAACGTATATTAGACACACTAAAGAAGTAAATTCATCCCAAAGTGAATACCAAAATTGTCTATGAATGCGTGTTTATCACTGAGGTCGGCACGGACCTCACGCGACCGAATTCGTGTAACGCAAGAGCGCGACCGCTGTAAGATTAAACTATATATTTGTGCTTTTCTACTTAAGACGTACACATTTAATTTAAGTTAAACAAATCCAAGTTTTATGTCCGTATAATCAGAAGTAAAACAATTACTAAAATATGAAACAAAATACAAGTAGCAGAACAAGTAAAGAATATTATGTATGCTCAAAAAAAAAAAATTCGCATGTCTTTATTTGACAGTTTTTGACAAATAATACTTTTCTCTTTGAATTCTGGCGTTCGCTTAGGTCTAATTGTTAAACACGTGAAGTGTGTAAAAACGAACATTTCCTGAAATTTTGTCACAAAAAATATTAATAAATAATGAAATTATAACGAAAAAACAAAAACATGAAGAAATGATCGAAAAAAATTATCTAAAACTGAGAGATTTGGTACCAGGAAAATTGAGAGGAAAGAAGGTTTTAACGAGGTTCGTCATGTGTCACGTTGTCCCGGCAAATTGTTTAGAAGACAGCAGATGTCCCTTTCTTGCTACAAAGAAGTCGTCTATCTGTTCACTTAACTTTTTTCTCAAATAACTCCCAACAATTGCTTGGCAGGAGGCAGTATGGCATCATGCTTTATGTTGTCTTAGTAGTTTCTGAGTTGGAATTTGTCAAGA
>JAGDQP010033228.1:0-13938 GCA_022664845.1 Lepisma saccharinum
TAATTATGGACAAAACTAAACATAGAAGAGTCAAACTACTTGAAATCTATTTGACCCGTTAGCGATCAACTTTGAAGAGTACAGTTACCATATTTCCTTCGAAAGTCTCATTACAGGATATAACTACAAAAAATGTTACTCTTCGTATACACTATCTTTGTTTGTGCACTCGAAATTACTTAACACTTCCAACTCCCAATCTCCACGCTACGTCTATACTTCAATACTACGGTTAACACACAGTCCGTAAGGAGTATTGACTTTGAAAAGAATACTTCCTAGGAAATTTCTTAATGGCTGTCACGTTAAAATCAAAAGTTACTGCCAGTAGTCTATTGGTGTTTTATTAAATTCTTATTTAAACCAATTTTAATAAAATCAATAAATCGGACGTTTTCCACTAATCCTACTTAATTACATTTAAAAATGTTTAGTCTGACTATGGAAGGAAATCTCTTCTATATGATGATCAGAATCATAGAAAAATAGAGGAGATACTCTAAATATGGGCTATGGTCCAAATACAGGCTAGTAGATGTTTTAGACTTGTAAATGCTTGTGTAGTACTGACAAAAGTGTGAAACAATTCCCCAAGGACGAAGGTGGCGGCGGAATTCAGTTAGCGAGAAAGAGTTGGATGTGGTTGATTTTATTTGTATAATGTGCCTGTTTTTAACAGTGGGAAAGTTTTATCAGGCATTTCAGCTTTTTAAACACAATAAAACCAAGTATGAAATGTTTTATAAGGTAAGTTGTATTCGTCGGAGACAGCACTCGTAGTCAATATAAAACAAAGTATAAATAATATTGCGTATTGACTTCTGTTGCGTCACGAATGGTCTAAATATGGGTTACCTACATCTTCATCTTAAGAGTTTTCTTCTCTTAGAACACAGTACTGGGAATTTAAAACCTAGTAAGTCCTTTTCATATTTCAGTGTCGTAAAGAAAGAAGTCAGTAATCGACTTAGAAAACAAGGAAGTGTTATAACGGATAACCCATACTAAGAAACAATTATGACTTCTTTGGAAAAGCAGGAATATAGTAAATGCAAGAAGACATTATCTTTTAGTTAAGTTGAGCAAAGACCTGAACAATTAAAATATGGAATATACCTGAACGGAAAAGAAAACAAGGAACTTTAGAATTCACAAGAGAAGAATCAGATTCAGAAGAATCCAGGATGATGTTTTCTGATCTAGATCCTTGTGATGATGAAGATAGTTACTTTGATACACCAGCTGCACAAGAAAAGGCAGATGATGAAGATACGAATTGTATATTCTGCGACAGGATATTCTCTGAATACACAGGGAGACCTATGGGTTATGTGTATCATGTGTTCGAGGTAAGCACATAAAGAATGCGCTGGTGCAGAAAAGGAGGATTATTTCTTACTTTTGTAAATATACATGTATCATCACTCTTGAACATTATTTTGTACTGTTAAAATGTCTTCTTAATTATTTAAGGTAACTTTAAAGGGTAGCCCATATTTAGACTAGTGTTTCAAAAGTCAAGATTATGACATCTCTGTAAGATATGTGTTTAATATCATAGTCCTGAGTTTCTAAGTTAAATTTGCAGCTACATTATAAAGTAAACATATCTCAGACATATTTGCAGTTGTTTAGTACATTCTATGAAACATTTTGGAGATATTCGAAAAATAAAAGTGGTAGCCCGTACTTGGACCTTCTCCTCTACACTTTTCTAAACGTTTAGATTAACGTAACAATTACGGACTTCACAATTTTAAGTATACATCACAGTCACTTAATCTACCTTGCTAAGGCAGCAATGTTATTGCATTCTTTTCTTTAGTTCACAATGGTTCGTGGTGTCCTCAAATCTTGGGGCGTTAATTTAACTCATTTCCCGACGCTATACAATGATAAGATTTGGCACAGTGACGTAAGTCGGGGGACGATACAATATTCCATTGTTACTTTCATATATTTCTATATTTTAAAAGCATATTTTAATATTTTTTAATACGGACTTCTTTATCCTAAAATAAATACTAGCCTGCAACGATATTGGATTTGACTGGTTGCACTTGCAGAACACTCTAGGATTTGAGTCACAGCACATTAGCTTGAGAAAAAGTATCCGAAAACCGAAATAACTCGAAAAAAAATAATTTTAAAAAAACTTTTTAAAGACATACTTTTCTTAAACAATTCATACTAAAAAGTAAACAATAATTTTGTTTAAGCATAACTAAAACGAAAAGCATCCCATATAGCACAGGATATCCCTGTTAGATCCACAATATGCGTACAATGTCTCGGAATATTTGGGATCAAATAAGAATATTCCTAGGATATACTTTTTGGAATATTAAAAGGATATTCTAGATTGGAGTTTTGGGAATATTCGTAGAATATTCTGAGAATATCCCCAAAGAATAACTGTCCTCGACATATTCGTAGAATATACTTGGGATATACCAGGAATATTCTTATAGGATATGCGCTCATCCCGGACATTCAGAAATTCGTCGAGTATTCTACGCATATACTAAGAATATCTTAGAATATTCTTGGGATATTCCAATATTCCCACGGGGATATTCGTAGCATATTCCTAGAAGGTACCTGTGCTGTATGGGATGAGGCGCGTCAATTCAAGAATTTGTAAAGTGACTGTATATTAGAGCGCGCCCCATGCTTTTCTTGTTAGTCATGCATAAAAAAGCAAAATTGTTACATTCTTTTCTTTAGTTCACAATGGTTCATGGTGTCCTCAAATCTTGCAACGTTAATTTAACTCATTTCCCGACGTCATAGAATGATGAAATTTTTGCACAGCGACGTAAGTCAGATGCCAATACAATATTCCATTGTTACTTTCATATATTTCTATATAGTTATATATTTGAAAAGCATTTTTTAATTTTTCTTTTTAATACGGGCTTCTCTATCCGAAAATAAATATTAGCCTACAACGATCTGTCGTTTGACTGGTTGCAGAACACTTTAGGATTTGGGCCATACGAACACCGAAAAAACTCGAAAAAATAATAAAAAACTTTTAAAGACATACTCAGACCGAAGCAAGGAAAATGTTCCTTTGAAGAAATTTCCAAACTTACGTAATTTCAGAGCAAGATGCACTCAAATGTCACGTTGTATCGTCACAAATGACGTAATCTCGACAAATCAGGACTTAAGACACGCAAGCTCAGCAAATCACCATCGAAGACGTACTCAATACACGTATATGTGCATAGTTTATGGTTGAAGAATGTACCTTAGAGGAAATTTCTATGCTTGTTTATTGTGCAATATTAATTCCTTCACAATGAAATTCTTATATGAAAAACACCTTCCATGCGGCACTCCATCAATCATAATTCTATGTACTGAGTACAACTTTAATTGTTATTTGCAGAACTGCGACGTCTTGTGTCATTATTTGTCCAGATATTACATAATTTGTGTAGATGGTCTCCATATTTGGGTGCTTCTAGCTCCGATGTTATGTATGTTTAAATCTCTTCAAAGGAACTTTTATCTTGTTTCGCTCTGAGAAATGCTCCTTAAATTTTTGTTAACCACTCTTTAAACACCGTGTATAACCATACAGAGGAGTAGCCTGCATTCATAATATGTACGCATTTGTTTCTGGCTTCGAAGAAGTTTCTTGCCTCACCAGTAGATGTCTCTGAGAACAGTAGCTTATTTTCTTAAAGATCCTAACAAATTCAGTATTATGATTGTTTCGTACTGTCATATTTTAGCTAACAGATAATGTTGAGCCAATCACAGAATTTTAGTTTACCAGAATCTTTATGAAAATAAGCTATTGAGCTCAGAGACATCTACCAGTGAGGAAAAGAAAGCTTTTTTTCGAAGTCAGGAGGAAATGCGTAGATATTTAAGAAGGCTGGCTACTTCTCTGTGTACGATTTCCTGTAGTATAACATTCCATAAGTTTCTGTCAAAGTTCTGACCTAAAATCATTAACTTCTCGGTCTACTTTATAGAGTACCATGATTAGAGAGCCCCTACAATCTTGATCTCGTAATACTGAGCTTTGTTTAGCATTAGGGTAGTCGCACCTCTGCAAGTTGAAGCAAAACGGAGTGGTGCTATACTAGACACATATATTTTAATGGTCGCAAGCACACCGACTGAACAGAGCGGAGCTGAAACGGGTCACCGGGTCAACTTTTGGACTGAGTCATCGGCTCCATGCTTGGGACTCGGTCTGATCCGGTGATCCGGAGGGTAAGGCAGAAATTTAATTCTTTCCTTATTATTCACTATTGCGTTTGGACAGTGTTTCTTTCAGGGGGATCGGGGGACATGGGGTGTTACCCCCAAGAGCACGAAAAATACTATCCAAAAAGTTCCTAACAATGGTAATAACATGGAAATAGTCTCATATTTCCAGAATGAACAAACATACCGCCGAAGGTGTGTAAATATCCTCCCCCGAAAGGTTGTTCAGAAAGAATTTTGTGTTTGAAGTGTTAAATAGGATAAAAGCATTAAAATCTTTTAAAATTCTAAAAAATGAAGTTCCCGTACATAAGCTGACTTCTCAAGGAATCTCACAAATTACAATATAGATTTGTTCAAACTACAGGAACAAGACCAGGTCACCGGGTCAAGATTCTATCATCGAGGATTTGGGTCAAGTTTCGGATCGTGTTTTCGGGTCCCCTATGTCCGGGTCACCAAAATTTACTCAGTTTCAGTTCTGTAACAGTGTGAAAAGCGGAGCAAAGTATGCATAAAAGTACGAAATTAGGTACGGCACCACTCTGTTCTTACTTTTGCTGTGCAGTTACCCTTATGTTTGTCTGTCCGAAAACGTTTAACAAGCTGAAATAATAAGTTCACTAACCTTCTAGCGAGAACGATCCCAAGAACTATAAATATGATCAGCAAAAGGAAGCAGAACACTACTATCGCGATGAGTCCAGGCGTTCCAACAGTGTCTTCACTGGAGTCATCTTGACCGTTTCTGTTGTGATGATTCCATCCACTGCCCAGGAGCTTCACTGGAAGATTCCGTTTGCTATCTCGCAGGCACGTGATATTAACTTCATCCCAATTTCCTGTGTCCAAACATGTTGTAAAACTTCTTGAAGTACCTGGTAAAAATAAAGAAATAATTTGAAGATAAGAATTTTTTCTCTCTTACTGTCATTTGAGGAGAAACACTATTCATGTTACCTTGGGAATACAGAAAATAATATGAGCAATAGTTATGCTAATTGGTTGCAATGCTACATTTCTAGTATCTAAAGAGAAAATTGTCCAAATTTCAAATCGCATGGGGCTTGTGTCATTTGCAAATTTCAATTACCTTTCATCACATGGTTCCTAACATAAAATTACTTAAGAATGGCTTGCTAGTTCTAATAAAATAATTAGTAGTCATATAATTATTATATGCCATCACCTAAGTATCAAACTGTTTTGTTTTCTAATACAAACATGGAGTTAGAAGTTATAATTATTATCAGCATCAATATTTTTTTAAAAAATAGCAACTAATAAGTTTTGTTTGTAAATCATCTCGTGTCAGTTTATAATTATAACTAAATTATTTCCTTATACTTGAAATCTTGTTCATTTCTGAAGAATTCTTGTCTTTTCAACAAATGAATGTGTAACACAGAAATAAGTTTGAAACAAATCTAGATTGTTTGTATGGAACAAATAAGAGTTAGTGAACAATGCTAATTCTGAGGTTTAGAATGTATTAGTTAGCATTTAAAATTGCTCAATTATTTAAAATAAAAGCCTTCAAAACTGCTCAGGCAAGAATATACGGCTTCTGCTAGGTGGCAGAAGAGCCTGTTTTTCGCTTCTAATGTAGCCAGTTCGGCTAATATCCAGAAAGGGAATGCGTTTTCTTTCTAAATAGATCTCAGGAGCTCTAGTTAAAACTTCCTGCTTTGTATTCCGCTAGAACTGGTTAATACAACTATCGCTGATGAACGAGTTCGTATTCACAAATACTCCAGATAGCATGCCAGCTTGCAACAAAGTTGTCAGTCACTTGTTTTGAGTTTGTCGATGCAACATAAGTGGCTTTTTAACTAACCTGATTCAAGCTTTTTGGAGCATGCAGTTGTGCAAGGAAGCTTGTCGAACTTGAAATTTATTTCAACTTCATTTCTTTGTACTTCTGCTGTGGTCTCAGTACGTTGAAGTCCCGTCACGTGCCAGGACTGTTTCTCCGTAGGTTAATCTTCGCGAACTCCCACCCTTTTACTAAAGGCGGAGGCGTCTCTTGCGATCTGGTAAACTAAAGGTGCAGTTTCGTTTGTGCGATGATGGGATGCAATGGTCGCAAACTACTGCACGCGTCACTGCATTGACACGCTGAAGGGAAATCAGTGGAGTCGGTTTGGTTTGTGCATCGGATGCAAAGTGTTGCATGCAACTGTTAATCGGAGACCAGTTAATCTGCAACAATCGCATGCGTTGCAGAGTGTTGTGCAGTTTTTATTCGTTTTCTTTGAATTTGGAACTATTTTGTGCCAAATATGAACTTCAGCAGAGATGAGAATTGAAAGCTACACGAAAATACTATAAAATTATTAGTCCCGAAAGAAAGAGAATACATGCAAAGATGTGACTGTCCTGTAGTAAGTTTGATGTTCGATAGGTGGCAGCAGAGTTTGCAGGCAGCTTGAAGTAACAACATGTTTTGTATCGAATGGAAGTTGAGTTTATTATAGTTGTTTGTAATCGTGCCTAAAATTCTGTTCTTCTAAGAAATATTGTTTACAGAAATATCTTAAACTCGTAATGCACGAAAAGTAAATCGTAGAAATGTATAAAGTATATTAAAACGTCCCGCGGCGCCAAATGCACAAACGAAACTACCCAACGAAATGCTTCCGTCGCACGCATTTCCTGAATGCGGTCATCGCATACGGCCATCGCCTAAACGAAACCGCACCTTAAGTATAAATAACGAATCGAGAGCTAGCTAGAGCGGATGATTCCGTGGACTGGTGGCTACAGCATCAGATTAGTGTGCCAGTGATTTTCGGATCAATGCCTACCCAGAACAACGTTTCTATTCTTCTTAAGAAGTAGGCCTACATTATATGTTTTGCCCTGTCAAGACTATTTTAACCTTGATTCTTGTGAACTATACTGCTTTATTCAGCTTGTTTAAACCCTTTTGGTTCGATTTGCTAAGCTTACATCAAGCTGTCCCACTTGTCAAAGTAAGCTTGATTCACTTTTGAGTCAGGTCAAAATTGCAACGAGGGACTTTAAGATAATTGATTTCGCTGAATCATCATCTTCTGAACTCAACTAGATACAAGCTTTAATTAGTCTAAAGTTATAATAGTTTATAAAGATTCGGAAAACATAGGGTAACTCTTATTTTTTTAAAATCTAGAATGGGTACATAGAATAAATAAACAAAAAAATGGAATGTATATTTTCAGTGACCGGGTAAATAAATTCTACAAATACGTATAAGTTTAAAAAGGGTGCAAGTAGAGAAGCATACAACGTTTATATTTTTTAAATTAAGAAACGTAGTCGTAGACATAGTAAGTTAAAGGTTTCGTACGCATATTCAAGTACTTTTATTAAGCACCACGTACATATTTTGTTTGGGGTAATGGTTAACAATCCGGCTTTTTATTTACTGACCCATGTTCGAATCGTCACTGTCCTATTTGTTTTATTTCCATATTTTTCTATTTCAGATTACAGTTTACTTCAGTCCCTTTCATTACTATAATTAACATTAAGAAAATAGATCAAATCAAACAATTATCAGAGGATATTGTAAAATGTGTCTGCTAAATCTTTTTATTTTCTCTTTAATAATATTGCTTGTATTTTTAAAATGTTCTACGGGTCCCACTTTTATCTCGTTCAAAATCTCACAACATGACACGCTCAATATATTTACATTTTTCTCGCAAATGCAGTGTTCAGATGAAAGTTACAAACTTACTACAACCCAACCATTAGCTATTTCAAGACCAAACAACTTCAAAAAGTTGTTTACAATAGGAATTGATGAAAGCTTGAATCTATAAACTTTGGTAAACTTTATTTTAAATGGGCCAGTCTAGTAACCTTTGACTCCGACCCGTCACGATTCGATCATTTATACAGCCAGTTAAAATCCACACCCATGACCCTGCCGGGACTCGAACCCGGGACCTTCGAGCCATTGGTCTAACACCTCAGACCGCACGGAAGAGCTTGAATATATTTTGATAATTGTGGTGCTGTAGTAAATTGCAATCTGAAATAGCAAAAAATAAAAATAGAACAGAACAGCAAGATTCGAACACAGACTGACGAATTAAAAAGACTAACCATTAATCAAACCGTCTCATTAATATGAAGGCGAAATTCAATCTCATTGTATTTGAAAATATGAACGCAAAATTAAACACGCTATTATGTCCAACTGCGTTCCTTAATTGAAAACATATTTCTGTTGTACACCGCCCTACTTGTACAATTTTCAAAACGTATACAAGTATTTATATAGGATGTTTTCTGCGGTTAATGAAATGTTATTTGTGAGATATGAAGTCTAAACCTTGGAATCATTAGATATCGCATGGGTACATTCACACATGATCGCTTCATATAGATTAAGGTCAGTGTTAAGTAGTGATATCTAACGCTAGATAACAGCACTAATACTATATGTCTCAAATGTGTTTTTTTGTTACACAAAATTGCAATGCTGCTCCTACAAATTCAAGTCTAGAGATATCAAACTTTCAAAGAAGGAAGTTCATAACCATTTCAAGAGTTCTAGCCGTGCCAATTTTTAATTTACTTGTTTGTTCATTGTTGAAAGAGCTTCATTGTTATACGTTTGTATATTCACAACAACAATCAAGCTGTTTTAACGAACAAGAAAGAAATTAAAAATGGGCACGGATAGTATAAAATGGTTGTAGCATTTTTTTATCTGAAAATTTGATATCTCTAGCCTTGAATTTGCAGGAGCAGCATTGCAATTTTGTGTAACAAAAAACACATTTGAGACATACAGTGTTAGTGCTGCCATCTAGTGTTATAGATCGTTACTTTACGCTAACCTTAAGGAAAATAGGGAGAAAGTGACAATTTGTCATTTTGATACAAAGATTTGCCTAGTGGGACTAAGGAGAAAGGGTCAATCAAGATACTTTTGTATCTGTATCTGGTGTGTTCTAAGATCTTATTGTGAAGTCTAATTGATTGCCAGTGATTTTTTTTTAAAAAAATGCTTATTAATATTTCAGGATTTTTATAACAAACTAGCCTAAAACACTGAATAATGCAGTTTTATTTATATTTGTCTAGCATAATTATTTCACTTAGATGAACCAATTTGTCTTGAATTATCACTTAATATGGTTTTAATATCAGTACTTGAAAATGAGCAGTGAAATTAGCTTCGTTCCTTTCTGCACATCTTTTAACGCTTTGAAAAGCCAATTTCGTTCCCTAACTGACGTATTTTCCTGCTATAACTACCATAATAGAACCTCCTTCTATTTTGTGGTCAGCTCTCATCGCTGCCAGCATCCGGGACAATTTCTACCCTCATCTGTTCTCCAGTGGAAAGTATCACGCCACATTATTTGACAGCGCCTCCCTCTTGTGGAAGACTCACGTCTCATTTCACACCTCCATCATCGGCAGCAGCTCCCTCCAAGAAGACGCGTGGATCACCACAGCTCTTGGGGGACGAATTCTCCGTGCGAATAGTGACACAACGAAAACTCGCGATATGTGATACGTTTCTGAATTAACTCTCAGACAACTTCCTTTCTAGCAAGGAATTTTCATTTCTAGATATGACTTATGCTAGTTTTTACAGCAAAGCATTCTACCGGGAAAAAAGTTGGCACATGTTGAGGAAAATATAAGATAGACTGACGTTCGTAGAAATATGAGAACAGTAGCGATTCGTAACTTTTATAAAGTACATTACCTGTAATTCCTCCAACCCACCATGCGCCAATCAAGATCCTCGCGCTCTTTGTCTAATCCACTGCAGATAATTAGGTTATATTTATTCATATCTCACTCTGTGTGTGTCCAGCCTCCGGGGTCCATTTGTTACTACCTTTAACTTTGGATAAGCACTTGGGAGGCTATGCGTTTTGGAGTCTCGTTCACTCCGGTCTTCCTGATGGTGAATGCCGGGATGGTGTCTAGAATAAAAAGTTCTGATCGCTACCTTTCCCATCCTTGCCTTCCGGAAGTGTGACTGCCCGGGACGTCATCTCTGTGACATGTGACGGCTAAGACCACAGCTACTGGTTCAGTCTATAGTAAATACATTTAAGAACAAAACTCACATTTTAATCAGGGGCGCCTGCAGATTTTTCCCAGAGGGGCCAAAAGTCATGTGAGGTTTACGAATACTCTTGTATTGAACATAGAGAAAATTATTACCAAAACAAATCTGAATTGATAACTGATTTCTTCTGGTGTGTGTGTGGGGGGGGGGGGGGACACACGATTTGGAATGTTATTTGACATCTACGACAGGAAGAAATATTTCACTGGCATAACTTACCTATACTTAACTTCATACTATTCGAAAATGTCGCACTTGTGAAGTTAAGAGTTACCGCCCATACAATCAATTTTATTTTGTTACATTATATTTGCAGTATGATTTGGAATGTCGTGGGTTTGTGCCCAGGGTCGCCCATCTGACTGAATTTCCCCTTGTTTCCCCTTGTTTCTCATACCAGGAAAATGGCGGAATGGTACCGTGAATAAGGCCAGGGCCGATTCCTTTCCAAATCCTTCGATATATTGTTGTTGTTGTTGTGTTGTCTGCAATGTGAAATGACCTCTGAGCTGTATTTGGTGTTTAGATCATGGATCATTAAATTTAGTGACTTGAACAGTAAATGTACTGAAGCTCTGGCTAAACTTAAAATTCAGTTTACAGAAAAAAAATATTATTTTAGTCCGTTTGGCAGACGAACACCCAGTTATTCATTTCTTTCCGTGGGCGTTACAAGACTATTACACGTCAAATTTTCTATCAAATTTCAATCATAAATCGGGACGGGCATAAGCCATAGTGCTGTTACAGCCCATACAATTCATTTTATCTTCAATCATAAATGTCACGGAACAAGAATAAGAAGAGTGATAAACCATATGCTAACCATAGTATTAAAAAAAGAACTCGTGCTGTCACCTAACAGTTATGTCGGTTTGACAACGTGCAATCTAACATTAAACATTTTATAGTGTAAACTCGACATAACCGTCAGAAGGTTGAAATAACGTATCTAAATGGACGTTAGCTTAATATATGCATGTCAAACAGTAAATGTAAATTAATTATCCGCTAATGAGATACACATTGAGGATGCTGTCATGAAACTTCCGGCAAATGGGAGTGATGTGGTAGTTTTGAGGAATTACAGGTCCTACACTTTATATAAAAACATGAATCGTTACTGCAATCATGTGTATAGGTTGCAAGAGAAAGTATCCTTTTTTAAGGTATCATTTTGTTTTTCGAGTTCGTAATAAAATAACTATAACATTTTTCTATTTAACACTTTTCTTAGGAAACATGGCATAGAGCTAAATTTGAACTGTCTTTGAAATTTGTACAGTTCAAATCATACTCTAAGTAGCAACAATCTGGAATCTTACTTTAAACAATTACCCAAGGTAAAAGAGATATATGAAGTACATGTGCTTTTGTAATTTAGAAAGAACGAAATAAATTAAAATGATTACTGATTAAAGTTAAAACTGAAGACAACACACATCTTTGAAATAGCAACTTCATGTGCCTGGGTGAATTTCCACCGGAAAATATTTTGTTCTTGTCAGCTTGAAAAATATATCAATTTTTATTTATTTTTTAACCGAACTTACTTTGTTAGTATCATATTGGTTCTAAAACAACAACAACAAATTTTTTTTTTTACTTACCCATTGGAAATGAGAACCCTACTTCACAGGAGTACATTGCTATGGTGTTCCACAATGTCGATTTGTTCACAAGCTCCACTGCTGAATGAGGAAATACCGGCGGATAGCCACAGCTAATCGCTGAAAAGTTGTAGAGCATATATTTTAGAAGGAGGAAAGTTTAATATTACTAGAACTTCAAACTCTTAATAGTCAAATTCCAAAGTCAAATGTATGACATAATTCGTTGTCTATTTTACGTACAGACGCACCTGATTTTTGTTACTTTTCAGGAGAGCCTATACATATTGTTTTTTTTGTGTTTTTTTTTCTGTTTTCAGGCTCGCTCTGCAGAAGTACCACTTGCGCTATGAAGTTAATAAAGATTAAATTGCTCAATTCACAAACACAATTTTTAGAATACTTTTGACCAAAACTTTCTTGTAAGTGGCGTAGCTAAAAGAATATTTTACAGATACGTCAGTATGTGAGATAGGCGACAATATACTGGATGCTGAACGTTAATGTAAATACGTTGCAGGCCAATAATTTTAAGTTTCTACAAAATATCAGGTCTGTAATTGGTGTAAAAATGTATTCATACACAAGTCGGTAAATATACAATACTGTTGAACGTACCAGCTTTAATTTGGCTTACAGCTCAGCTATTTAATTATGTCTCACATAATATAATTCCTAAAAAAAATCTCTATTAATTTAACAATTTGTGCTATTTTGCTATGATAACTAAGAAAACTGTCATTAAATTAACTTCCTGCGAAATTTGATGTATTAACACGGTACTGATCTCCTAAACTTTTCATGATCTTTGTGTAGTAAGATTGAAGCGTTTGGTCTATTAATACGGACTCTGATCCGAACTCCCAACAGGCTTACAGCGTAGGCCGGCGCCCTTCATAGAGAGGCAAAATCTTGGAAAGAAAGGGAAAAGGAGGAAAGAAAAAGATAGAAATAAAGATACAAAAAGAGAAGAATACACTGAAAGAAGGACAAGATCGGGAGAAAGAGGAAGACATAGAAACAAAGAAAATAAAAGAAACATACATAGAAAGAACAGGATAGAAGAACACAAAGAAAGAAACAAACAAACAAAATAAACAGAAAACGAAGTTATTAGATAAAAATGATAAAAACAAACAAAGAGAAAGAAAAATATATAGAGATAAAAAGAAAAGAAACAACTAAAACGAATAATTAAAAATGCGAAGAAAGTAATACAAAAAGAAAGAAATGTATAAGAAGAACCAAAAAGGATAGAAAGAGAGATAAGATATAAAAACTACAAAAAAGGGATAACAAAATAAGGAAAGAGACAATAAACTAAATAAAAATAAATAAAAAGGAATAAGTAGAAAGACAAAAATGATGGAATGGAGAAAGAAAAAAGAAAAAGAAAGGAAAGGTAGAGAGATAGGAAGAGAAAGAAAAGGATAGTAAAGAAAATAAAAATGATAAGCCAGAAAAAGACAAAAAGAACAAGAATAAGAGGAAGAAGGAGGTAGAAATAAAGAAGATATAAATAAATGGAGAGAGTAAAAATGAAAAAAATAAGGAAATAGCTAAAAAGAAAGGAAGAAAGTATAGAAAGATTTACAAAAAGACGTAAACAATTTAAATTAATAGTAAAAAACAAATTAAGTAATATGAAAGGATAAAGAATGCAACGAAATGCAAATACATAGAATAAAATATAAATACAATTGATAATGAAAAGCAAAAGGAAAAAGAAATTAAGAAATAAGGTAAAAAGAAAGAATTAAAGGAAGAAATAACACTAAGAAGGGAGGGAACAAACATAAATTATAGTAGGAGCGGAATTGAGAGACTGACGTAATATTGCTCAGACTTAATCCCAAGTTTCCCCGTGAATGAAGTTAAAACACCTTAACTACCAAACTATAAACAAAAATTAACAAAATTTCTTGTCAGTTGCAGTTTTCTCTATCATGCTAAGCGCCAAATGCCGTAACTCCGCATCACATTATAAATTGTGTGGTTAAATACATCTAC
>JAGDQP010033229.1:9498-20795 GCA_022664845.1 Lepisma saccharinum
ATATATATATATATATATATATATATATATATATATATATATATATAATTTTACACACAGACCCCCATACTGTGACGGAGCATGGTAAATCTAAATTTTTCAAGAGGCTTTGTTAATATATCAGCGATTCGTTTCTCGGATTCAACATATAGCACTTGCAATTTCTTTCCTTCACAACACTGACGCACAAAACACTGCTTGATTTCAATATGTTTACTTCTCTTGTGAAACTCAGGATTTTTCGCGAGCTTAATAGCACTAATGTTATCTACCATAATCACAGGTATATCATCTTTTCTGGTTGCACTTAATTCACTCAACAATCTTGACAACCACAAAATTTCCTTCGCTGTTTCCGATGCTGACCCAAATTCAGCTTCAGTTGTCGATAATGCCACAGTTGATTGAAGTTTGCTTTTCCATGAAATCGCTGCACCAGAAAACATAATTAATACACCACTGGTAGATCTTCTCGTCTTCACATCACCAGCATCATCTGCGTCACTGTACACACACAAAGTTGAATCTACTTCCTTGCTTCTCTTGTATAAGATACCATAGTTTAATGTTCCCTTTAAATACATTAAAATCTTCTTTACTGGATTCCAGTCCGCTTCACTAGGTTGTTACATCACTCTAGCACCTTTTGACACTGCAAATGCTATATCAGGACGCGTGGTTACTATCAGATACACTAGCGAACCTAAGACCTCTCTGTATTTAGTTGGGTTTTCCAAGAGTTTGCTATCAATGATTTGATTACGATCACAAGGTGTAGCGACGGAATTGGCTTCATCCATTTTGAAACGTTTGAGAATTGTTATTATGTATCTGGATTGGTGAATGAAAATTCCCTCATCTCTCGTTTCGATTTGAATTCCTAAATAAGAGTTGGGAATACTGGCTGTAATTTTAAAATTGTTTTGCAATTCATTTCTAAATGTTTTGATTTCTTCCTTATCTGAACCCACAATTTGTCCATCATCAACAAAGTGACAAATAACTTTCGATTACTTTTATTTCGAATAAACTAACATAGGTCAGATATACTTACATCTAACCCTTGTTTCTTAAGAAAATCTGAAAAATTCTTATTCCAGTATCTTGGAGATTGTTTTAACCCATACAAACTACGATTTAGTTTGCACACTCTGTCGGTACCGTGAGCTTCCTATTGGTTCGTACACTTTGTGCATAAGCACATTGTTTACGTTATCTGCTGGGATCAATCAAGCAGCGATACCCCTGATTCAGGTTTGTTGACAAGTTGAAGAAGCTGGTATATGTCTAAAATATTTTTTTAATATCCAGCTTCCGGGTCCTCTGGAGACATTTGATCACAATTATGATCACCAGGGACGAACAAATCATCAACCTGTGAATACATACTCGCCATCAAATTTTCTAGAGTTTGTAGTACGGTGTACTAGTAGGTCTGTACGCTCCAATTATTCCTATTCGCATGGCTTTAATTTATGCAATAATATTAACGTACTCAATATGATTCTCAGCTAGTGCTCGCGCCGGGTTATTTATTATGATATCTAAATGATTGCGATAATATATGGCAATACCCGCCCCCCTTTAGTTGTAGCTGTAGTCAGCTACATCGAGTGCAGCTGAGGCTATTGAATCATCTAACCAAGTTTCCGTAATCAGAAGAATAATTTTGCATTGTTGCTTGTAAAGAAGGAAGCTAATTTCGTCCATTTTATTTAACATTGAACATGGGCTAATGCAAAATTTGAAGGTTGCAGCGACATGATTTATATGAGGAAACGTTTAGTTATACTACGAGATTGTATGGTCAGGCGTTGTAGCTTTACAACGTGGATCGTTCTGTCTAAATTTTTATGGTTAATAGTCATTATTATAACAACTAAGCTACTTCTTGTAAAAGTGACAAACAAATATTTACAAGGATGCTCTTTCTTCCACTTACTTTTGACTTTTTCTATCAGACAATTGCGCCCATTAGTAACCATGATCTTACTTCTTCTACAAGATATTCTACATTGTTCAATGAATGTTATCAATCCACATATAAATAGGTAAACACATTAACAGAATCTCAACTGGCGCATTTATCGCATGCCGGCCGGGTGGCCGAGCGGTCTGCCACGATAGGCCATCAGTTAGAAGGTCCCGGGTTCGAATCCCGGCAGGGGTATGGGTGTGGATTTTTAACAGCTAAAAGCGAATCGTGACGGGTCGAAGTCCAAGTTACTAGACTGGCCCATATAAAAATAAAGTTTAACGAATTTCATATTTAGCCCATGTAGTAATCAATAGGACTGTACGAAACGTGTTAAAAAAACAGTAACATGTGTTTATGTGTATAGTTACTGAAAACATTAAGTGACAATTCATAATCTACACTACATTTTAATATGAACATATGCATACACACGCAAGAATCAAATTGCTTAAAGGATGAAAAGATATTAATGCTGTTTGATTGAATAACAGAATATCCATACATGTCAAGGTCTGTACGTGTTCATTTGACCTTTATCAACTCAGCAGTTGATGTGACAATGTTTTTTGTCATTAAGCTTATAACAACCACCTTTCCATCTTCCGTACATGAATTGCGCCCCGGAACTTCTTTTTGGCTTCTTGTAAAAGATGTAGACGGGACTTGCACAAATCTTCATTTATACAGATGCCATTGTCCACCAGTATCTTGTTGTTTTCAACACTGACATCTTCGTCCTATGGCTAACAAATTTAACAATAACCGCTCTATTTTTATTACTAGGAGGTCCAGTTCGATGAGATCTACATATGTTTGTTACCTCGATATTTAAACCCATTAAGGGCTAGTTTTTCATTGTCTGGTTAAAGTACAGGTTAGCTAGTAACTAACAGTTAAACTCTAACTTGTGGTTTACCCGTTTTTCAATGTATAGTTAAGGCATAACCAACAGTTAAACTGAGCAAACTGGTAGTTAAATTAACCCGTACTTCTACCTCCACTTAACGCGCTAACTGAAGGTTTTTAAAAAGTTTGGCAATTGCCACCTGTGAAAGATGTTGCATATGATTTCAGATTCATCCTCTACCGATGAAGAGGATGATAGAATTGTATTAGAACGCATAAGGAAAACATCACAGTTCTTCTACCCAACTTTTTAACATCTTTTTTTTTTTAAATTCAGATTCAGTTAGGTGCGGTACGAAAAATTTTGTTTTGTGCTGGCTGGGGCATGAAGTCAGTTTGTGTTTGCACTCCCTCAAAATGTAAAAGTTACAAGAATGATGGAAGTGTGTGGTGTTGTTTACTTTTGGAGTTCCAAAAATGTAAAATTTACAGAAGAAATGTAATATTTTCAATTTGTGTGTAAGCATTGAAACGGAAAATATAACCAAGGTTGTAGTGATGCAAATGTGAAAAAGCAAAAAAGTGTCTGGAACTTTAGTTGCTTTCGAGTTGAGAGTGCACATTGAGTGAATGTTAAAAGGCAGATGCATCGCGTATAATGAAAACATGTTGTAAGGTAACTTTAACTGCCTTTGCTACTCGACATGTGTCCGTGATTTCTCTATCAAAATACGTGTCATTCATTACATGACGTATGAATATTAAGTAGTTCGTTAGTATTCTTGCGCATGCCGCCATATTTGTATGTGTTGATCAACACGAGTCCTTATTTAACAAAATAATAATTACACATGATATTTAGAAACGCTTTCTGGATTTATAGTTGTAGCTAGATGTTATATGTGAATTATTTACAAAGGAATGAGTGGTGCTGAACGTATACATGTATCAGTAGTTGACGGAAGCTGTGATCCCGAAAGTAAATAATATCCCCAAACGATAATGATAATAGAAAAACGATCATCTTTACTTGATGACTGGCAGCTTCCTCAAGTTATTGACCCATGTGTACAAACTATACCACTCATTCCCTTGCAAATAATTACTACTGACGCTTCTATACAACTCCTAGTGCCAGAAATACGAAAAGTGTCACGAGAAGCTGTGCCATTATTATTTCGTTAAATACTCAATCCAGTTGGTCAACACACAAACATAGCGACACTTCGATTTATGAATGACACTACTTTTCTACGAAAAATCATGTATGTGTCGAGTGAGTGAATACGATTATTTAAGGTCAAGTTACAAAATTGTGTTCATTATACGCGATGCGCATGACGTTTGTCATATACTCCATGTGCTGATTCCCAACACGCAACCACATAAACAGTCCCAACTAATTTTTGCTCTCATTTCATACGCATACTTCCATGACTCGAAGCTTCGTTAAATTTTGCAATTCAACACTTCCACATTTGTTGGAAATCTTACATTTCTGCTGCAAATTTTACATCTTTTTGTGGGTCATTAAGTAAAGTTTACCCAGCAAATAATAAAGCTAATGGAAACAAGATGATTAAATATCCCTTTACCCCACTTCGTGAATTATTTACAAGAGAATGAGTAGTGTAGAACGTACACATTGATCAGTAGCTGGCGAACGCAGGGGTTCCAAAAGTGAAGTTTATCCATATGATTATGAAGCAAACATAATATTCATAAAATGATAATGAAAAACAATAATAAAATTATTAAACATTACCCTACTTTTCACCTTACCATATCCCTTTTTCCTTGCAAGTGTACTAGTTGCGGGTAACAAAAAAAAAAGTTTAAACATTCATATTCAACTTCATGAAGTACATGAACATCGCTGACTACCAGTTGTGTGTTTTTTTTATAATTAGTGTGAAGTATATAAATACAGAGATTCTGTTAGACCACCCAATGTGTAACCCCCGAAAATTCTTGAGTACAACCTTATTTTTTTTACAATTAAAAATAAATAGGAACAAAACTGCAAAAAACTGTTTACAAGCTCTAATTTTGGCTATACCCTCCCAAACTGAAAATCTTAATTACTTTGTTAGTTGCAACCGAACGAAATAAAACCCATCCAAAAACCGAAGAAATTTGTTCTCTGCCTATGAACTCTTTCATGAAAAAATCATTAATTTCAATTACGGTACTGTATTTCTTGCTTGTCATTGCTTGAAATCGCGCTAATGTTCTTCGAACTACCTGTTAAGTTCCGCTTTACTTTACTTTATGGGCCGCAAAAAACGTATAATTTACACGAGAAATCTAACATTCCAAACGTGCCTAGAGGTGTTCAAATCCTAAATGTAAGTTTTGAAATGAAGGTGTAAAGTGAGAGAGAAATAGGGAAGGGTGCTAGGGACTATTTAGTTTCTTCCGCGTTGGGGGGTAATTACATGCATTTTTTAGAACCCCATGTACATCATGTATAATATAAAGCATCGAACTGGACTTCAACTAACCCGTCTTGACTGGCCCCAAGATACTGTTCGGGTTTTTTGTGGTAAAATACGTGTAATTCATAAGACGAAGTTTCGCCATAACTCCTCACGGGGCTATGCTTATTATATGTTGATGAACTTCATTTTTATGAAATGATATTGGCATATAGCTTTCCTAGCACTTTTAGGAAGCTGGGTTGCCGGTAGGTGTTTATAGATGTGTGGTAATTCTTTGCAAGGAAATAAAGCATATAGAGCCTTACATATAGTACGGAAGCTGCGGCCATAACTTGGAGTTTATCTATTTTCCCAGAGTGTATAAGGATATGCGGGCCAGCGATCTAAAATCGTCACGCCTACGCAAAAAATAAACTTTGTATGCTTAATTTTGTATGGGCAATTTTTAGTAACTGAATTCGGTCCGTCACGATTATGAGTGCGATGCTAATTAAAATTCAGATCCATGCATCAGCCGGGATTCGAATCCGGGACCTTCGAGTCGCTTACGTAGCCCCCCAACCCACACGGCTACCAGGTCGGCGTCACATATACGTATTTTTTAGATAGTAACTCAACTCTTTACATATGTGTGTTTACTACCTTATTTCTTTATTCCACAAATCTCTTAATGAAATCAAACATTCATATTTCTTACTTCAAAAACTAGCGAATTTGATGCGTATTTTGTTTAAAACTTACTGTGCTATCCTCTATTCTACTGTTTTCATAATTCCTGAACAACTCCCTAGATGGCGAAATAGTAGAAATCCATTGCCAACCGTCGCACTGTTCTCACTAATCAAAAGTTAAGTAACCAGCAGTTAAAAGGGAAATGAAAAACGGATATTAAAGTTAGAGTTCAGGTTAACTTTAACTAGCAGTTAGTTAACTGGAAAGATAACTGGACAATGAAAAACTAGCCCTAAGTTATTAAAAACATAACACACAAGTTCATCCGAAAATTTTAAGGCGTTCGTGGACAGAAAATAGGTAACCGGTGCCCGACAAAGTCAATAGCACACGGCCACGCCACCAAATAGCTTAATTCAGCACTGTATGCAAAAATTCAATTAATGTACTTACAATCTCCCTACTAAATCGCAAATATTGCAATTTTGACGTCACACAGCAATCAATATTCCTCGAAAAATACTAGCAAGACACATTCTACTTAAAAATGTTATAGCATCTCAAACAACGAAAACCCTACAGGATTTGCTGTTTGACACGACAAGATTTCAATCATAAGAAAAATACTATGATTTATCTTACAAATCTTATAGCTGGTTTTCATGAAAGTCTCCTTTGCTTGCGATTTGGTGAGTAGTCAATTGAAACACGGTTTAATTGCGTGTTTTATGGTAAGGTACGTGCGACACGTATTTCAATTGGCTATTTATCCAAATTGCAAGTAACACAAGCTTTCTAGTAAATCAGTCTTTACAAGAATTCCATTTTCATTTCAATAAAATAATATCACGTGTGTTCGGGGTCGAGAAGGTATCCACAAAGTAATCTTGAGGATTAAGCAACTTTGGTGAAATACCTCGCAATAGAGAAACTAACAAAGGATGCATTAATCATGAATAAAACACTATTTTTAAAATATTCGTCAGCGGTATCCTCAGACTTATCTCCTTTTATTGCCTTCTTGGTACATTTGTAATTTTCTTTCACTAATGAATAATCGATTCATTCAACAAAACATTCGATGCTTTCTTTGGTTGGTAGTCCTTTTAGTAACTTTCATGAATGTTCCAACGTCCTTCTTGCATCAACATATCACTATACAGCTTTCTGTATGAATTCTCATGTCAATGATTACGATCACTTGCAAAAATGAATATAAAAGTTCCAATACTTCTCTTTATAGTCAGTGAAGATTATTATTTTTAAACGTCCACGTAATCAAACTATATAAACGTTTATAAAATACGAATCCACCTGCGATCGTATGCTCACTTCTTGAATTACTTTTTCTGTTCGATATTCATGAAAGACAATATGCAACATGAAATGAGGAAAAATTACTCAATGAAGATATATAGATCAACCTATTAAGAACCTCTCCCAACAAAGATTGTTCTAATGTACTGAGACTAAACGGAAATTTGTTAGAAAATCATCAACTAATTCCAAACTATGCGTTTATTTACTAGCATTAACACATTTTCTATTCGGCTTTTCTTCTGGCTCAATAACACAATAAAGTCTTTTGGCTATCTCCGCACTACCTTACACAAATATCGGTGCTGAAAGGCTAATTGAACATTACTTCTTTGATACAACGAAATGTTCTGCTTCATATTCGCAATTATGAAATTTACGTTTCCTGGCCACAACAAATGTTTCAGAGCATATTAAGCCATTTGTTCATATACATCAGTTCGTACTCCATCCTCGGACGAACAACTAAAATATTATTTCGAAGGACTACAGTGGCACTCTATCGGAATCCTACTCATGCTACTATCCTTCATGTCATCCTCACTTCCTGTGTTGACGTGAAACAGACTACCTTCTTCGATATCCTCGGCTTCGGTGTCCGGAAAAAACGTCTACGCATTCCTCCCTGTGCGGATGTCACAGACATACTCATCACTGCCGACGCTGACGTGATTATTTTTTTAATAACCCGACAAACCCTTGTTGAGATTCCCGCTCCTCTACGACTTGGCTTCCGCCGTGGAGCTACAGCGAACAAAAGTAGCAATCGGTAACCGCGGAGCTTTTCAGCAGTCCGGAACAGTTTTTTTTACTATTACGGGGTTACTGGCAACATTTTATGATCAATGAATTAGTTAAAATGTCAGTTGATGTTCAAAACATATATCTGGTGTAGTAAAAAGTAATCCATTATTTTTGCATGACATTGAAGGCTTGACTTACCATAGTTAGAATGATCCGATTTAGGTCACAAATGCGCCGTTTTGTTCGATAACGTGTTGCCATTTCGAAGGTAATATCATGATGCCTCTCTCATAGAAGCCCTTGTCCCTGTTGGCAAAAAATTGAGACAATCGATTTTCACAAGCCTCTCTTGAAGCGAATTTTTCACCAGCAAACGTGTCCGCCATGGACAGGAACAGATGGTAATCACTCGGTGCCAGGTCCGGACTATAAGGTGGATGAATAAGAACCTCCCAACCAAGCTCCCGGAGCTTCTGGCGAGTCACTATCGATGTGTGTGGCCTGGCGTTGTCCGGGTGGAACACAATGCCTCTCCTATTGGCCAAAGCAGGGCGATTGCTGCCTTCAGACGGTCCAATTGATGACAGTATAGTTCCGAGTTCAGGGTTTGGCCGTAGGGGAGCAGCTCATAGTAGATCATTCCCTGCCAGTCCCACCAAACACACAGCAAAACCTTCCTGCCGTCAATCCTGGCTTGGGCACCGTTTGCGCCGGAGCACCGCGCTTCGACCACGACCGTTTTCGCGTGACGTTGTCGTAAGCGATTCACTTTTCATCACCAGTCACCAACCGCTTCAGAGGTGGGTCGCTTTTGTTGCGATTCAGCAGAGATTCGCAGATGGAAATTAGGTCCATTAGTTTTTTTTTTTTTTGCGTTAACTCGTGTGGCACCCATACATCAAGCTCTTTTGTGTATCCAGCCTGATGCAAATGGTTCCACACGGTTTTCTGTGCAATGTTTAGCTCTTGGGCAATCGAAACAGTCCATGATTTTATCGACATTTTCGACACTTGGCCTTCCAGTGCGTGGTACATCTTTGACGTCAAAATTAACGGAACGGAATCGACGAAACCCAAATTGCGCGTGATTGGCTGTTACAGTATCTGGACCATAAACACCCCACATAGCACATTATGTATAATAGATATCTGAAGCAGGTATAGAGAGCTACATAACGTCTAAGGTCTAAGTTTGACAACTATTATACGTCTAATAGATAATAAAGATTGATATCTGCAACTTGTCGATCGGTGAATAGCTAATATACATCTATTAAACATTCGTACAATACCTACGCTATGCGTTTGTCTTTTGTTCTCTTAAGTCTAACGAAATGCGCTTGTTCTTTGTTTGTCTGACTCAGCTCCAACGGTATGGCGGCAGGCGCCCTACGAAGTTGTCTAGTGAAATATTATAATGAAAGTGTCAGCATATTGGCTAGAAAAGCAATAACAAATACAGGAATGATCTTGCAAAGACAGTATTCAATCAGGTGAGCATTTATAACATTATTTTCCTATGTTTTATGAGTATGTGTGGTTAAGTTTTCGCCAACCTTGAGAAAATCAGAAGTAACAAATCCTAAAATAAAAAAGTGGAAAACAGAATTTAAGCACTGTAATTAATAGTTGTACTCTGGATATGGTATATTTCAGTAGCCAAACACACTTATACACTGTGTATAACGTGCGTGATGTTGTATGCATTATTATATCTGTCACATGGAGTAGATACTTGGAAATCAGTGTGGAATGGTGTAGAGAACTGGCCCATCCTATGGTATTAGGTTATGTTGCAGATAGTACAGACTAGCTTATTAGTTGTAAATAATGGTATTAAATTGCTCTTGTACACGAGGAAAAAAAATACTAAGTTCACTCTGAGCAGCCTGCCATACTATATCGGGATGGTATCTTCAAACTAGGCCTAGCTGGCTTCGTTCCCTCATTTTTTTACCTATGCTATCCTGTCCGTGACAAATATGACTAAAGGCCATAAAAAAAAATTAAATTTAAAAAGGAGGGCGGGGAGAAGGAAAACATTTTTCTAATAGCAACTCATTTATATATATAAAAAAAATATTGTTTTTATTCAGTGTGGTATTTCTACGAACTGCTTGCTGTACACAACTACACACACATTTGGATAGAAGCAAAGCTTTGTGTATGTTTTTTTTTTTCAAATCAAGGTCATTGAAACAAACTCATGTGTTGAATGAGAAATATACGTGCGAGACAGTTTATTTTGAGCGAGCGCTTTATCAATGCAGTTTATGTGGCAGGATTTGAGACTTTCGTGTGTGCGCGGGGGGAAAGGAGTTGAATTTGATTTATTTATGATCTTTAGGCATCTCGTGCTGAGGTCCAGACAGGGTGGGGGAGAGGATGTTGGAATATAGTCAACCATGTTCCTAGATCTCACAAATTATGTTGTGTTCTTTCTGAAGTTATTCTAAGCATTGTGACAGACTTCTAATATATTTTAATCAAATGATTTCTGTTCTTGTGTGCACTTCGTATACAGTTTCAATTATTTCACTTTTGAATACTTCTGTATTTTTGTACGTTCACTCCTTTTATGGCAAGGAACTTTTTCAATGTATATAGAAACGCGACAGATTTACTGTTGTCAGTTGCTCGATTGGTTAAGGAAAAGGTTATCACAAAAAACGCTCGGGTTTTATTCCCGCAAACGCGAAATTTTGTCTTCTTTCGTAGGCGACGGAAAGCACCTACTGAAACCATTAATTCAAGTTAACATGTGTACAAAATTTATTCATACTGTGATAAATGAAAAAGTATAGAATTGATATAAAGATACCTTTTTAAAAGTGTACAAGAAGTGCACGTTTTTACAATGTACAGTATATGCACAATACATTTTTGGGAAAGGACATCTGTACCAAGAATATTTTGTTTCTTAATAGAAAAGACTTTCTAATAACATCAGCTTTTAGCACATTCAATAAAAGCACTCTATATTTCCTGTAAATTAGCATTAGATCAACACCAGGCCAGTAAAGTTTGAATGATTAACTCCAGATGTACAATCTGATGCGATTGGTTATATATATGTTTGCTTACTTTTGACAGATTTATTAATTTTACCTATGAGATGAGTTAATAAATTTTGATTTGTTATGTTTCAGTCACGTGAAGAACTTTCTCGTTGTTGCCTCGCTGAAAGATGACATGAAACGGACTTTTGAAGAACTCGAAGTGATAGTAGGCCTACCTATCTTAAAAAAAAAAGTCGCCCCATTCTCCAGGGCAACAGATTAAATTATTTGATGATTTGG
>JAGDQP010033230.1:0-20794 GCA_022664845.1 Lepisma saccharinum
AATAAAATAAAGAGTTGTTATTGAGATAATAGTATGAAAATTTACTACATACAGATCCCGTCAACAATGCGAAACAAAATGGAACCTCCGCGATATAATAGGCTCGTTCAGTGATTTTCATTTGTCTTTGTGCTGTGTCCACGCATCTCGGAAGTTGAGTCAAATATCGCTTGAGTAAAAGTGTAGACAGTCGAACAGTGCGTAAGCAAGCCAGACATTTCGAACTAACTGAAAGATGAAGAACTAAATAATGGATATTACCAACAAGACGGTGCCAAATGTCATCTTCAAATGCCAGAATTGCGAGAAATTAAAAGTTTTGTCGGTGATAGAATTATCTCAAAAGAATCTTTGGTCACACAGATGTCCCGATCACTTGTTTCTTTCTGGCGTATTAAAGGGAAAAGTATAAAAAAATAAGCTCCTCACAATCGAATTACTCTAAGTCGGTATAGACCAAGTGATTCAAGTCGTTAACGTCGACACTTTGAAAAATGTATTCCAGAAACACATTCAAGTGGGCTCGGATGTGAAAGGAGACCATTTTCAGCATCGATTATGATCAAGTCCTGTTTTCCATCATTTAAGATAACTGCATATAAATTTTCAAGTCATTATCTCAATAACATATATTTTAATGTAAAATAGTCTGGGGCCTGTAACGAGAGAATCACTGTACAAAGACCATCTTCTTTTAACATATTATTTCCATTATGCGCTCATCTTATTTCATTGGCTTTTGCGAAATCTAGGATGAATAACTGACCATTGATTTCTTGCAAGAAAGACGAAATGTTATGATGAACGATACCATGAATTTCGAAGCAATTAGTCCCATGATTAGGTAATAAATTAACTTTAGAGCCAAGTGATACAAATGACATAGAGTTGACAAATTTTTTTCCTAGGATTTTCTGACCTCTCGTTAATGCCGGTAAACAATTCTAAAATCTCTGGATGTGTGGTAGGAGACTACGTATATGCTTACTTTCCCACTACAGCAACAGAGAGTATATCGGCGTGTTGTAGGGGAAGGGGGCTTAAAACGATTCATCTAACTTTGATGGTCTCTTACATTGTATTGAATGTGGAAAAATAATAGAAAGTCTATTACATTGTACTGGACCTTGACTTTTATAGAAACAATAATGAAAGTGATATTGATAGTATTTAAGGAGATATTTTGGTATTTATAAAAAAAATAACGAAGGACCATTTTGGAAACACCATTAGGCAAAAAGATTCCTTTGTAGGGCAAAATAATCTCTAGGGCAAACATATTTTGAATACTGACATGAAAGCACAAACGTATATTATTCCTATACGAAGGGAAGTACTCGAATAATTTATTGATATAAAATCTTTATAACAAGTATGAATTATTGAAGTTCCATTCTTTGCTTTGCGTACAGCAAGTTGATTTACGTAGCACTGATTTTCCTTTAAAAATGTTACTATTCATGGAACCATTTCTCACTGTAAATGGTATTTTCTGTGCACACATTTTACACACTTTTTGAAAATCGAAACTTTTCAGAGAATGCAAAGAAAAACTATCAAATTTAGTTAACCACTTTCTGCTTTAGTCATTGAAGTATGGCATTAATGGGAAACAAACGCAACACCTAACGGTTGCAAGCGATGTGTGGTACTTAGAGGTAAACATACCAACACAATACAATTGTATCTGGAGAATTCTATTGCTGAAAGAGACTTATCACTACTGTGTCCATCTGAAGTAAATTAGTATTTGTCCAATTCTTCACCAAGAAGATCGAAGAACTTCTGTATAGCTGGTTTGTTGAATGATTGTGCTAGAGTTGCAGATGTTGTATTAGGTATTCTAACAAGTAAGTGATATTTCCGGATAACACTGTCGAAAATTTCTAAACCGTGTCCTACCAGCTTCCTGCAATTTTTTGTTAAACTGATGGTATTGTCAAGCTCGTTGACGATAAAATTTTATAATTTTTTTCAACATGTTAAATTATTTCCTAAGCTCTATAACTATTAGGACTTGATAAATAATTGACGATTTATCATATGTTCCTTAATATTTACATTGTTTTCCGTCTTATCCTTAGGGACAACAGCTAGAGGCAGAATGATCCCCTGTTGACTTTGCCTCATACCTATAAGGTTCATTTTGCCTGAGACTGTCGCTTCGTAATTCGTTATTTATCCTTACAATATGGTTAAAGCTACCGAACTGAAAATGCTTTTGCCATTTTACACAGGAACCTAATTATATAAAAGTAAAGTATATAACTAGTACGTACTGCTGATACTTAGTGAAAAATTACACTTATCGTTGACTGCTAATTGTAAGATCCAAGTTCCTCAAAATTGAAATTTTACTACGGAGAAATGAAAATTTGCACTACAAATTCCCCCTTTTATTCACGACATATAGTTTATTGGTAATCATTTACCGAATGAAGAACTTAGGATGTTGTCGCTCTTCTTCAGAGCGAGAAAAACGACGAGGGATCATTTTCGGTGACCTTTCCCTATTATTTTTTCGGGTGAAGAACATAAGGTTGACCAGTACTGAGAACCCTTCAAATTTCCGATAGAAAAAGGGCTTATATCTGAAATAATGTAATTTGAAATTGCACATCTGTAAGAAACTGAAAACGTTTTTGAGAAACTCTTCTCACTTTTCGTTTCTTAAGTGACCATGTCACAATATCGAAGCGAAGTAGCTTTTCTTTTCATTCACCTTCATTAGCTTTCGGAACGTGTTAAAACTCATCGTCAACTATAAATGAAATGGTGCCAGAATCTGAATCCAAATTTTCTACATCGTCAAAAAAGATTGGCAGTATCTGAATCAAAATTTTCTTCATTATTTGAAGATAGTTCCCGGTGTTTAGTTTTTGTTTTACATTGAGTTACACGGCGACCAACCAAAAAAATTGTTTTCTATTTATTTATCTGTTTTATAAGTAGACATACAAATTCTTCAACGGTTTTAGAAGTCTTTAAACTCATCGTCAACTATAAATGAAAGATTGACAGCATCTGAATCCAAACTTTCTACATTATTATTTTCTACATTCAATTACATTCTATGTTTATTAAATTGGGTTTCACGATGACCGATTGAAATCGCTTTTCGTTTAGGTCTAGAATTTTACTGAAACAACTGAAGAATTTTCAGTGGCATGAAAGGCAAACTGAATCTTAGAAATATAGTTTTGCAAGACACTATCCCAGATAGCACATTAAACTTGCAGCAATATTGGCACACTTGTATTGCACGGCTGTACACTTGTTACAATCTTGCAGTAAACTTGCTAGTTAACAGATGCTAAACTTGCTACAAACTATAGGAAAGCCAAACTTGCTATAAACTTGGAAAGCCAAACTTGCTACAAACTTTGTTTTTAAAAATGTTGGTAGAGCCTGTAGCGAGAAAAGAGAGGTCTGGATTGGGGTTCGAACTCACGGCCTTCAGATTTGTTTGTTCACATTGTTGTCCAACGCTCTACCCCTGTTCCACCGGTTCTTCTGCTGAACGAAGTACATTTTATTAGTCCTTTTTATGCTACGAAAACAGTTTCTGGAATAAAGACATTTATGTAGACTTTAATTCGAAACTTAGAAAGCTTATTGATCCTGTTTAAACCGGATTTCGAATAGCCTTGATACTACCAAACTTGCAGCAAACTTTGAAACGTGAAGTTTGAAATTCTAAGTTTGCTAAACATTTAAATAAAATTTAATCGGTAAGTTTAACACTGCAAGTAAAAAAAAGGCTAGTACAAACTCGGCGTAAACTTGGGTGCTATCTGGGAGGGAAAAACAAGGCTTCTATAAACTTGGCGTAAACTTGGGTGCTATCTAGGATAATGTTCACTGTCTACACTACCACGGTATTATAGTATTATACACAGTATTGCCTGAACCATAATGAGTACCTGCGTCAACATTTTTTCCGGCGAACCCTAAATAAGCATTCTGGAAATAGACCACTAATAGAAGTAAGTTCATCATGACCTCCATACTGAACATAAACACTCATCAAATATTCATAAGTAGTAGAACTATGAATACATCATTCGTATGCTATTATTTAAAAATAATTTTGTGAATCATTCTTAAACAAATTTTACGGTGATGAGTTTGAACTTCATTCAAAGTGTACGAAAACGCCAAAAATAAACCCTTTCATGGAAAAAATACAGTTTAACGCGTACATGCTTCACAGTTCCGATTCACTGTTCCAAGTAATGGTGAATAGAACCTGTGAAAAGTAATATCACAGATATGATTCACCGTTACTTGGAGAAGTAAATTGGAACTGTTAGGTACTACTAATCCTGAAGAAAAGGGTGTAAACTAGTAATCAATCATTTTATAGATAATTTGAATAGTCCTCAAAAACTCAGAACGTAACGTTAATGTACTAGGCTATATCTAAAATTAACTTCATATTAAACTTTTTGGAACAAAATACTGATTAAGGCGTACACGCTTCACAGTTCCGATTCACTCTTCTAAGTAAGTCTTGAAGTGTAAGTCTTTTGAGCCTCAAGCATTTGTGGAATACTTTCTAGGAATGTCGGTACGGAATTATAGTACCTGGTGGAAATTTAATATGATATTATTTTCTTTTTGCCTTCCGTTTGAACAATAATTTGTTCCTCCTGCCTAATATTATGAAAACTCCACGGAATACTAATTCCCATTAACCCCACTACCCAATTTCCTGTTAAGTGTATTGCTTGAACAAGTTTGCTTGTATATGACTCAGTGATATTATCAAATACATGTAAACTAGCATTGGACGGTAATGTTACATAAAATTCATTAGCATGCTTGTATGATGTCATGATGCTGACTGAACAATTTTTCGTCGTACCCTACTACTCAAATTCGGACGAAAACCTAGCCATTTGACATAGACCCATCCTTTTCTTCGTTTCAACACTTTTTCAATAAGGTACGTTTACTTTTTACTTGTAATATTTTTTTTGAAGTTTCTGATTGTAAAAGCTTTCCTTGATGGGATAACCACTCCAATCATTGATTTCATACATAACAGGATTACTTTTAATACATTTGTCAACAATAAAATTTCACGCGACCATTTGGGTAAGTATCCCTTTTCCAATTTATGTTCATATTTACTGACACGAACATAGTCTCCGGGCTGCAATTTACATTTGGGTTTGTTTTTTAATTTATTTCCGTATAAGGTTTGCCAGAATTGATTTACGTTTGTATCCGAGACGTCAATAGGTGCGAGCTTAATTGTGGAATCCGGGCTATGATTATAACTGTGTACGATATCGTCTAATACGTCAATGTACCGGTACGTATTTTCTGACGTAAAAGTACTTGTATATTGTTTCTTTCAACGTGCGAATAAATCGTTTCACAAGTGCTGATTTTATTTCCGAATGAGCACTGTAATGATTGATACCATACTTTTCAAATATGCGTTTCACGTGTTGGTTATAAAATTCCGTCCCTAAAACTGGTTGACAATGTGCTAATCGTAATTTCAACGATTTTAAAATTTTCGTAATGGCTTCAGCTACAACAGGACTCGTTTATTCTTAACGGGGATACATGTTGCATACCATAGAAAAACATCGATTGAACATAAAATGTATCTGTACCCATCATTATACTTTGACACATTTTGCATATTTGCTACATCCATTTGTAGTAATTCATTTGGATTGTTTTAACTCACATAATCTCATAATATTGTTTTCGCGGAAATGTTTTACGTACGGGAGCATGTAATGTATATGTATCTTGTGATGCTAACCATTTTTTAACTTTTATTCTTGATGCTGCACTATTTTGTTGTAATTTTGTAATACCTCCCAGAGATAAAGGATGCTAATGCGCAAAGTACAATTTTGATAACGACATCTTTACATTTTATAAAATCTAAAATCTCTTAAAATAGAATTGGTATGACGTTTTTTGGATTTTGGTTAATTTAGTTTTTGGTTTTTGCTTTTTATTACTTTACGAGTAGGTAATCGTTTAAATTGTTCCTTAAACAAAGCTGAAACCGGAACCAAACTGAAAATTGATTAATTCTTTCGGAATATTTATTTTCTGCAATAATTTTTTGAATGCATGTATGCCAATTGGATTTCGTGTTATTCGTTTTCTTATCACTTCATTTACAAGATCAATAATATTAGATCCTAGGAGAACACTATTATCAATGGTTACTGCACCAGATGGATCCCAACTGATACGATTGGATGCGTGAACTAGATTTTTCGACTGAGAGTTTTAGGGACAGAATCTAAATGAGTTGGATTTGAAGAAATACTTTTCGTTGTGACATCTGATTCCACGAGAGGTAGTGCAATGGGTTGATTTCTTGGTGGGATGTGACCCAAGTACACATGCAATGCCAGAAGGTACATTTTCCATTTTCCTGTGGCGTTATATCCGTATGTATTAATACATTTTGCATTTCTTGATCTAATCGAGTTTGGTGTGATTCCTGTGACTTTACTGATGATGCCAGTTGTGCTGTTGCTTGCTGCGGTACTAAATCCATTTTTTGAAATTGACATGTAGCCATGTTACCGATTGAGAAGACTTCCTGCACTTAATATTGGTGACACAAATAAAGGTAAAAATGCCCCACATTTTTGTAATAATTACTTTCGTCTACGTTTAATACTGGACTTTGCAAGAGATAATGAACGCAACGTCCTTTTATGTAGACGTAATCTTGCTTTAAGATGTGGACTCAGCGGAAAGTTCCCATTTATGGTATTTTTGTTATTTGTGCAATGGTGCGAATGACATGTCCTGAAGCCTTTTGTAACAATCATTTTCGTTGCTTTTCCTTACATCTGCAAAGAGCTAGGAGCTCTTGTTTGTAATGATTTAAGCCCGACATCCTAACGTCAACTGAACTTTATGTGATTTTGCAGGTCTTTTACATGCGTCTAGTCATGCATGGTCTCATCGGGAAAAATGTTTGTTCTAATTCGTAATACCTCCAGAATATTTTGCGTTAAATCAAATAGGAGATAACTATGTGGGTTTGCTGTTGCTTGTTCAAATACACCTACCAGTTTCTTTCTATGACGTGGCGTAATTTTTCTTGCTAGATACTCAATTTGTAGTTTATCGCGTGGATTCTTAAAAAATATATGAAAATGATTATTCAATGAGATGTTACGGGAACGTTTGCCTTTTGGAAATAAATTTTGAAGAAAAAGATGACAGTTAAAGTTTTGTGACGGATATATTTCGTAAACAGGTTACTTACTTGATCGTGTGTTTATGACATTAAATCTTCTAAAATAATCAGTGAATTCGGTTGAATTTCAAATATTTCTATATCGGGAATAGCTTGATGAAATCTAACATTTTGAACAGTAGTGTATGGAGTTCCATAACAGCAGCTCCAAAGCAACAAACGATTTCCTTGAATTTAGTACTGAACATGTTATGTTTAAATTTTAACAGCTTATTAGTGAATGTAGTTTTTCCTGATTGCGATGGGCCGCTGACCAAGATCGTGCACGAGTGTTGAAACGCCAACATCTTAAATTCAAATGAGGAATTGCAATACATATTTTTCTTTTTATATGGTATGCGCACTGCTACTACTTTTTTAATGTTGTCTGTAGCCATAGGGTAAAGTTTTGTAGTCGGTGATTGAGATGTCTTCAAATAAACGTTGCCGTGTACTGGTGGTCACCTGATGGATCTTGGTTTCGAGTTTAGACACAATCACAAATCCTGGTTTGCTCCGAATATTATTGGAGGAGAAAATAATTTTATTCTCTGTTTCTTGTGATCAAATTGTGGAAATGGTCAAGAGTAATTTCGTTTTTATTTCTGTAGTTTAGGGTGATGCCTCTAATTTTCAAAATATCTTTGACTTTTCCAGTAGTAATTTTCTGTATGCGATAGGCATAATTCTTAGCCCTCAAACCAATAACCAAATTTATGGCCATCAGGGACCTCATCAGTTAATTCGCCAAGGTATATTCCAGTTTCCAATGGTGGCTTCTCGTTCTCATTGTAGATATACATGATAGAATCCGTAGCCACACACAGCAGTTGATCATAGCCTACAGTGTCCATTAGTTCATACAACCTATACGAGCCCATGATGTAATAAATGCTGCCAAACAAACATTGGAAAACTACAATGGTTTATTTTATTTTTCCTTGTCCTTGTACGTCAAATTAAACATTTTGGTCCTACTGTTGAAACTTCATAATTTGGATTAAGCCTATGCTAAAAATGACGCACTGTCTTCGATAATTTTGCCATACAAGGAATTCAAAAACAATTTAGCAATGTAATGCAGGCCAGTGTTCTTTTCAACGTTCTATTACTTCATTTGAATGTTTTCGTGTTCTTGATAGTCTTTTATGTTTCTTTTGTTCTTGTGTTTTACACTCGGAAACCACTGGCTTCCTTCTTCATCGTCAAAAAGCTTCCCACGTACATTTCAAATAATCCTGATTGCTTTTTTAATTCCCAGACTTCATGGATATTTTACCTGATATCGACGCTTAATACTTTCATAAAGTTCTGCTATAGCAAAAGTTCCCCTGAATTCCCTTTCTCTTTCTGTATACTGCCAGTCGTTATTAATGATTTCCTCCATACATGTTCTGCACAAAGTAGTAATTTCGAAATACAGGAGAAAGGCAATATTGGAAGTTTGAGATTTCTTGGTGGAAGATTAGCGCAATCTATAAGTCCATGCACATTTTCCAGTTTTGGAAAATCGTTTTTGTATACGCGTCGAATTCCTACTGGCAATGCCATGCATATTACCCACGGATAAAGTAACGTGACATCAGCGTATCTTATTTGCTCATTTTTAGTGTATTTATGCAGATTACGGAAGCATTCTCTCCTTCCTCTTTTAAATGCAAATTTCAGAATTAGCCCACGATACAAATTTGCGCATTAGCTTTTAATAAACTGTTGTATGTCCTTATTTTGCTGCACCTTTTGTCCCATTGGCATTCCCATATTTCGATGAAGGTTATATTTTTCAAACTACTTATATATTCTGCCTTTTTCATGATAAGATCATACCGTTGTTGAAGACATTCTCTACCATCTAATGAAGTATTGCGGAGGCTTGGATAACACTGTGGATGTCCGTAGAAAAACATCCATTGAACTCTTCAATAGTTACTCCCCCTGTTTCATCGTCTTTAAAATACCCATCTACTTTGTAGGGACCACGATTGTCTTCTCCTCGATTTTTGATCGGTACTGTATGCCATATACTCTAACCATTAAAACACATTTTACTTTGCTTGTCTGGGTGTTGAATTCCCAAGGGCGGCAAAACGGCTATACTATTTTCTTGCAAATATAATGTGCGAAACACACTGATAGCTAAGCTGGCAAAAGTAGTACTACTGAGAAAACACTTTATTCCCCCTGTTTTATGCTCGATAATGTTGGAAAATTTCACAAATGCCTGCGTTAAAATCAAAACATCGTTCTTGCAGTAGCTAATCAGTTCATTTTGCATGTCAAGCTTATAGTCGGGATAGCTCTTACACACTGCGTGCTATGCCATTAAAGCTTTAGCATTATCATCGGATTTATTTTCAATATCAAACTATTTAAGATCTGGAATTTGTCTTGTATTGTTCTCGTTTCTTTTTGTAGTGAATAAGTACGGAAAGTCCCTCTTCTTTAATTTTTCGTCAATACCCAATATTTTCAGCAAATTACTTAGTTCATTGTTCATATCAAGCAGCGTGTTCATAATAATAATGCGTTGATCCAAAACCATTGGAACAATTTTCTGACCGTTGATGACACATTCTATATTCTTCCCGTGTACTTGGTCTTCAATCAGGTTTCTTGCAGGTAGTATCATGGCAAAATCAGATCCATCATTTGAAAGACACAGTATCTTCTGAAATTTAGATCGGGCAGTTAATACGTGCTTTATAAACTCAACCATAGTCTTGAAGATACAATCCCTACTGTTACCATTTTCCGGATCGCCACAATTATCACAGGGAAGCTCTGCATTCGTTTCATTCCAATCTTGATTAGAACATTGAGATGCGCAAACCAAGTTTTCTTCTTGCTCCCTCTCCTCCTTTTCATTAGCGTTTAATAGCCGTGTCTCGTACTCAAAAATTACCAAATATTAGTCATAACGTTGTTTCTTTATTGTTTGTACATAGCAGTCATGACCAGGTAATGTATGTCTTTCACACAGGAAACAATACATTTTTCCGCAAATGTACTTTTGTTTTCGAGGACGACGACGCATATTTACAAGTCTGTGTGACGAGTACGGCTCTCTTTCACAACATTACATAAGAATACTCTTTGATGGAACTCTATGATTAACAAAACAGTTCAACGAAGGAAATATTCTATGGCAATCATGACACGAAAATCAGACATTCTTCTTCTACGATGCTATGGTACGCATGACAGTACGAATAATTATATTCTCATTTATGAAATATTTTATTATTGTACCCTTGTAAACAATATGTACAATATCCTTCTACTAATAAGTATTTCCTAATAGATGGAATTACACTACAATGATTACTCCGAAAGTCAATAAACAACTGAGTTGGGCAGTAGGTCCCACTTTACTAATTCACTTTAATAATTTCAATAGTGCCATACACCACAATTTGATATTTGGTAGTAATGGTTTTTGAAACATATGCACTTCTCTGTACACCCTCCAATTCTTCCAACTCCCGCTTTACGACACAACTCTTTAGCCCTATTAATCCACATGTTTGTACGGCGGACCGTATTTTGCAAATTGTATACTAGTGGAGTATATATATAGCTCCAGTAACAATATATATATTTTGGTGATTTTTAGGGTGTCTGCTAAAACAAACAACCCCTTGTCCACTAATTTCTTTGGACGTTTATTAACTCTTCCTCCCCCTCCTTGGCCAAAATCGGGGATGAATCCAGTGGACTTTAATTTTCAATTTCCCATACAAAAACTCGTTGGAATTAAGCACATTTTCTACCGTTTCTAAAATCACTTCAGGAGTAAGTTCGTCTCTCAGTCGCCAAGAGACAAACAGTGGATGGTCGAATATTAACTATTGATCGAATATTAACTACTAATCCAGCGTATGCATATTCGGGAATTCCCAATAAAATATGTCTTGTAGCAAACTGAAATAATCTATTTACATATTCTTCTGGGTCGACAATCGGTACTTCATCAGCGTTTCCTAAGTCTCTCTGCCATCAAGGCCAAAATGAGGAAGTTCTCTTTGGCTGCTGGATAAAATTTAAAAGGCCTGTGACAGTTCATTAACACCACTACACATTTTCTGTCGGTTTTCACGGTTTCCAAACAGAAGCCGCAACGCCATTTCTTTTACTTAACTTTTTCAGTTCCTCTTCTTCTATAGTATCTGGTGTAACATTAGCAAAGAAATACTGAACAATAGGGGGAGAATTTCGTGACAAGTCTGCTTCAGCAAGTCGATTACGTTGTTGATTGTAAACTTCAGATGCAGGTGGCTGTCTCGTGTTTGAATTTTTGTTGAATGTGCACCTTGCTTTAGATTCAATGGGGCACACAATTCCTTTGCTGTAGGTGGAGTACAAAGGCTCACGTTACTAAAATCTTCACGTGTAATTTGTTCAGATGGCCCTACTTTTCTGATCCTTTTCTGATTCAATACATAATATTCAAAAATTAAAGACATCAGATCAGATTTCGAATCTCCTTGCGGAATAACATTATTATTTTCATTAGCATTGCCACAAACTGAAACAGGCAAAATATGAGGTGGAAGCATAGCATTAAGTGTTGGACTAAAGCCATCAAGTAAGTCAGTTAATGTTTCATTTCCATTATCTTCACTTTCCATTTTTGGAGTATGTAAGGGTAACAGTTTTTCATTTGTTCCGGCATCTACTTCATGTAACAAATATACATGCAATATTTATTGCACTAGTCATAGTACTAGTACTTATTTCTTTCATTGGAAGGAGCGGAGGAGTAATTTCAGGAATGTCGTATATTTCCATGATCACCCTATTTTGATCAAGTTCCCTTAATGGCGCTCGCGGTAAAATGTTTTCAACAATAATCCCCTTGTCCCCCATCATGCTGAAAATGACATTTAGTTACGGAATTACAGGCTGTACTTCACTTGCTAATTGTTCATGCTTCTGATACTGCATGTTTCCTTTATTGAAATTCATTTCAGTATCAGTATTCTGTACAACTGTTCAGGGAAGCATGCCTTCAAATTCCATTACATCTCCCACCGATTGACAACGCCACTACATCTCCCACCGATTGACACAATGTAATGCACTCTTCCACTCGGTTCATAAACGTGTACATTAGGTAGAAAGTAAATTATCTACATACAAGTTCTCCTGTAGGGCGATAACCGCAACTATAGGCATAACAAAGATCTCTCCAGACCGCAACCATACCATCTCCGTCTAGCATTTGTCCCTCTAAACACTGCGACAAAATATTATCGATGACATTCATGTTTGTCTTCTTTCTAAAAAAGAAACAACAACGTGCTTAAAACGCTTTTCTCACACTCGTACTATAAACGCAACTAAATTTGTTCAACCTTAAATATTATTCAACAAAAAATTTTTAAATCAAAAGAATGTTTCTCCAAACGATCAATTTTATTTAAAAAGTCAAGTACTAATAATAATTAATTTGGACATACAGTAGTGTTATGTAAAGCTGATTTCTTACGTAATGTAATGCTGTGTTGCATGTAACATTTGTTTGTTACAAGGTGAATTAATAATGATTCGCCATTGTCTTTTTATCATGTAAAGCAAGTATTACATTTTTTCGTTAATTTACATCATCAGTTAACTATCTAAAAATAAAATACTATGGTCTTGTTAACGAGAAAATAAACTACTCATCAACAAATGGTATTTAGGCAGTGGTTCTTAAAACTAAATATTATCTTTCTGAAAAACCCATCTTTCCTCCTCCTCTCTTACTCAGATAACGTAAACTGCATGCCAACAAATTAACAAGTGGAAGTTTTCTCTTTTCTTTCCTTATTTTTTACAATTTTTGTTAAAATTGACAGATAAGTTATATGTTTTATCTTTCCCCATTCTTTTAACAAAAAGGAAAATATTGTACCATTATTTCTAAGATATTCATAACTGCAAATTTTAATTACCTTTCGAAGAACAAGAAGTTTTTTTACAAGTGTTTTCACCATTTTCAAACTTTTATGGCACTTATACAACAAACGATTAGCAAAGAAGGTCCACAATTTTTTCGAACCATGTTAGACAGTATTTTTTCTAACACGTGTCCGAATGGCAGTTTTTCATTTAATATATACAGTGTACAGTACATCAACCCCTGATTAATTCAATTTCAAAACCAACAAACACCAACAATAGGTTCCCCTAAATTGTCTTTCTTTCTCTGAATGATGACAGTCGTTATTAGTTTCAATGTGAAACTTTACCTTCACTGGGAATTGTTTTTCAATCTGTAAAAATAAAAATAAAACTATTTTACCTCTACAAGAACATTCCAATATGCTCAATAATTTTTAGTAGTCATTATAAAATACAGCAGATCGTTTATGCATGAACTGTCATACACTTTATAATATATTAAAAGGAAATATATACAGTTCCAATACTGTATATATCTGGATTTTACATGGGTAGGGGGAGTCAAAATTTTGAGGATGTTATTAACTTTCGCAAAGTTATCACATACCTCGGTTTGCTTTGTTGTTAATATTTCCACAATGCTCCCTTAGCGTTATAATATTTTCAAATAAACTTTACATCGTTTAATGTTATCTACGCGTAATGATTCATCTTATACTAAATTTCATTAGTCTACTTTCAATAGTTAACAAATTAGTATTTTGGCGTCCATTTTTAATTAATGATGACAGGTTATTTTATCATTTTCTTATATTGTCTTTATCTACTCATGTTTATACTAAATTTCATGTCTACATTCAAAGGTTAACAAATTAGTATTTTGGCGGTCATTTTTAATCAAATATGGCGACTTTTCAATACTTTTAATTATCTTAATCTATTAGGCATAAGATACATTCATACAAAATTTCAGCCATAGCTTAAATGGTATAGAAAATTGTTTTTGAACGGCCATATTTATTTAAAAATGGTGTTTTCAATTTTTTATATTTTCTTAATCAACTAGAACCTTCATATCGAATTGCAGCTCACTAGATTAAACGATGTGGAAAATTGTTTTTTTTCTCCGCCATATTTGTTTAAACATGGCGACTTTTGAAAAAATCTTGTTTGTAATCTATTCATCAAAGTACTTCTATTTGCCAAGTTTAATATTTCTAGCTCAAATGAGGCAAAAAGGGTTTCAGCGCCTCCATGCTTTTCTTTTTGCTCATGCATAAACAATTATTTTTTAAAAATAGTAATTCATAAAACAAAGTATATCTTTAAAGTGTTTCTAGCCCTAGTCGATTATGTTACGTATTGTATAACAAATGCGTTTCATATTATACTGCACGTCCCATGGTTCTCTTTTTAATCATGCATTAAAATATATTTAAAAATAGTAATTCATAAACCCTATGTTCTATCAATAATAAAATTGGAACAACTACAATAGGCAGGCGATGTAGCTCTTATAAAGAAATCGAACACTATATTTCATCGTCCTTCAAAAGCCGGAGACAAAAAACAGTTCTAAAAAACCAAAACAATATTACAACGACAATATTAGAAAGGATCTTTGAAAAGTAGCCGTTTGTGATGAAAATTGACTTCATTTTGCTCATGATACAAGCTATTGGCAGTGTTTGTGATCACACCTGGGTTGACTTTACCCAGGATAGAACTTATTCGCAGTGTTTGTGATAAAAACTGGGTTGATTTTACCTAGGATACAACCTATTGACAGTGTTTGCGATGGAAACTTGGTTCATTTTACCCACGATACAGCGTATTCGTAGTGTTGGTGATGAAAACTGAATTGATTTTACCCAGAATACAACCTATTAGCAGTGTTTATGATGAAAACTGGCTAGATCTTACCCAAGATATTCCTTCTAAAAAATATGTTTTCGAAAAAATGTATTTTCGTAATATACTCATGAAAATACATCTATATGTCAAGTTTCATGTTTCTAGCTCCAACCGTTTAGGAAATATTCTGTTTCACAGTATCACAAAGGCCCAATCCTAATGCTTCCTTTCCTTCCTCTTGCTGAGAAACCAAAGAAGTCCAAGTGGAGGAACCTTCGGAGGACGTTTCAGAGGAAGCATACTGGACGCTGTACATTTGCGAATATACCGACATCTTTGGAAAAAACAAGTAATTAGAAACGCAAACAACTGCGCAGTTGTACTCGTTTTCCAAAATGCTTTCTTTGCGCCCGGTGAGTTTTACCGTCTCTTCCGCTCCAGGGGTACTGTACCGCGCGTATTTTTAAGATAATGGTTTTCATGGTCATATTTAAGGACACCCATTGCGGGGAAATGGGCGGTCACCCCTCCCCTTAGCCGCAGAAAGTTTATACTAATATGGCACAAAGTGAGGGGATCGCGTCAGTCAAAACAAAAAGAAGGGTATGTGTATGGGCGCTGTCCTTGCTCCCACTTGAAAATCACTACATGGGCACTCTTGGTCATATTCCTTATTTATTCATTACTTGTACCGGCCATTGAGCAGGTCTTTCATTACAATTGCAATTTTTTCCATTCTTCTCTTTGAAAGACTTTCCAGGAAGCAGCTACACATAACTGTTTTAGTGCTGTTTGTAAGTAGTTATTATCTCGATAACTTAGCGTAAGGTGTCGAAACGTTCAAATGCAGTGCCAAAAAAGGATACTATATAAATTTTCAACAACGTGATGTGTGCAACAAATTGCTGTAATGTTTACAGAGTAACTGCATATTATTTGAAATCAATTTTGTGACATTTTTTATTCAATAGAACAATTTATATAGTGTGTTAAGTAAAGAACATGAATAAGAAAAATCGTCCTGAATATCCGCATATCCTATGTTAATGGCGGAATACAGCTGCAAATGACATTATAAATGTACATAAGGTGGATGCTGCTCACCGTTGTCCCGTGGCTAGGCTCATGAAATTCTGTAAAGTACGAAGCGGTCGTAGTTCAGTTGGTAGAGCGCAGGGATTCCGAAAATACTTTCAGTTTGGGGTTGTAAAGTCAGGAAGGGGTCATGCACGGTTTCTATCGATTTTGACCGTATAAATTTTAACGTTTGAAACCCCACTCCTATTTCAGGTCTGACCGTCTTATTTGCAAATAAACAAAACAACATTGTAATTAATTTACTGCTAAAGTATATTCATATCGTTTTATTAAACGTTAAATATTATATCACTTCAATTAAAGGTTTTCTACGGTTTTCCTCAGCCACACCAGGAAAAGTCCGGATTTGGACTTCAACAGGTGCCTTCGTCACTACCTTGCGACATCCCTTCCTCTTTCCCAAATCTCTGCCCCACCCATAAATAAACTAAAAACAAGTAATTCATTCACTAAAGTTTTCCAAGGTTTTTCTCAGTTTCACCAGGGAAATATCGTGGTGGTAACTACACAATTTTACGTCCTGGACAATACCTTTCAACGTTTTAAAATATACTTTTAAATGTATAAAAGTAATACTGAATTAATGTATAATCATTTGACTTACCTCGCAGCGCAATTAACAGCGTTTTTCTTAGTTTTCCTCAATTACACCCAGCAAATACCGGAGTCGTAACTTCACGTTAGATCTTCGTCAACTTAGGTACCATGCAGAAATAATAATAAAGCTTTCAGTTATTCTAATCGATTCCTTCAAAATACAAACTTCAATTGGCGCGCCCCAGGCATAAACAAAAATGTAAAATTTAAAAAATATTCTTTTAAATATATAAAAGTAACAACAACATGTTGCATAATCACAGGACTTACGTTGCTGTGTACATTTTCATCAATCTATGATGTCCGCAAATAAGTTCATTTAACGTTACAAAATTTGAGGACAGCACGAACCATTGTAAACTAAAAAAAGAATGCAAAAGTAATTTTCTTAAAATCCACGTAAGAAAATTAGTTAACGTTCCAAAATTAAAAAATCTACTAATTATTTTTTCCCTTTTTAATTAATTAAGTATGTACCTTATTAAGTATTGCTTACTCTTAAATGTCTCCTTATTTCACACAAAACAACACACAGTTCATCACAATATTCCATTTACAATTGTTCACTGCCGATACTACCCATTCATCCATCAACCCCTACTCGCTGAAAACAACTTTTCCTTTTTTATCCTCTCAGCCTTTTCTCATTTCTTTCTTTCTTTCATCCTCGAAAAAAGTTAACCCGTAGGGCATCAGTCTGATTACCTTCTGTTGTAAAGCAGAGGAGGGAGTTTCGGAAGAATTTTTCATTCCATTTTAATGAATTCGCTATACGAAATTCTGTGTGCAACAAAGGGGTGTTGCTTTTCGTACTGAAGTTTTAGATACACAAGGATGTGGGGAGGTAAATTAATCAATTACTTAATTTTTAGTCGCAAAAGCGATTAGCAGTGAGGCAGGGTAGAGGGTGGAGTTTTTAATTAGTTCATACTTAATTTTTATGTGCACAAAGAGGTGGGGAAGTCAATCAATCTCGTACTTAATTTTTTAGTCGCAAAACCCATTAACAGTGGGGGCGTGGCTTGTACTGAATTTTTAGATACACAAGGAGGTGGAGAGGTGATTGAATCTTGTACTTAATTTTTTAGTCGAAAAAACGATTAACAAACAGCAATGGGGCGGTCACCTGTCAATCCCCGAACTGAATCCGCTCGTTTATTCTACTGAAGCTTTTAGTGAACAACGAGAAGAGAACCCCTAAATGCTAAAGAAAAACCATTCCAGTGAGAAATAGCAGAAGAATCCACGATTATATAAATAATAACAGTACAGTGAACTCCCGATTATTCGGGTGAATGAAGGGGAAAATATGCAATAGGAATCGAAAAGCACAAATAATACACATTTAACAAATTTATTGACACCATACAGCACAGGACAAAACAGTCTATATCTATGAAACATACTGTGAGAACATATATTTTGTATATATCTTCAAGATAAGTTACAAACATTTTCTCACAACACTACGTAGAACTTTTTCTCGCCGCCAAAATGTCATGATGAAGGCGAAGATGAGGAAGAGGAAAAAGAAGGGAAGCACTGAGAATAATTAGTTTCAGTTAAGTGATATTACAGATTTTGGTCACAGGAAAGAAATCTCGTGCTGCCAATTTTTGTTTGCAACCACGCCTAAGAATAGTTTTTTAAAACATCACCAAAGATTTAATTCTTAAATTTAATGTTCAGAATATGCACGAATAAACCGCACATTAATAATCAGGATTTCACTGTATTTACAGATTACTTTCTACTTGTAAAACTATGTGCTAGTACAGGGGTCTTTCATATTTGTTTCCCTGCGGTCCTGATTAGTAGTAATATCGCATTAAAGAGCGCTTTGAGTTCCGTATAATTAAACGGAGGAGGATTAGTCAAGAAAGACAGTACGCTAATTGGTTTCTCCGCATAATGGACATTTCCGGTAGTATTTTTTTATTGCAATAAAAAATTCTTCTATTAAAGCAGACTACGGAAACATTTTCTTTTCTTACTGTGATGAATCTATCAAGAGTTATGAAGACTTGCTTCAGAAGCGTCTCAGCCTTGCGCTTAATCGGGCGCCGCCATGTTATGACGTAATCAGTCTTCCGACTGCTTGTCATTGACATACAAATGGTATTTGATTTGTTAGTATTGTTAAAAAGAGATCGCAAAAATGGATCGAAAGAAATAGTATAACTGGTGAATAACGTTTCTGTATGCCTTAACACGTCATTTAGTTCGTTTTATTCATTTAAAATTGATTTTTACTTTTAATACTTTTTAAGATATTGATACAGTTTGGTAGCTTCAATACTAATTTATATTAGCTCTTTTTTTTATTTTCTTGATTAAATCATAAGATATCTTCTAATAATGCTCTTTAGAACTCTTGTATTTAAAAAGAATTATCTCTTTTTTCTGTAAAAAATGTGGGTTTATACATCCGACAATCGTATACTTTTTTAATTAATGCTAGTGAAGTATTTTTCAAGAACTTAAAAGCACATGAATTAATAGTGCTCGTTACTGCCATCTGTTAACAATTTAACGTACTTGTAGGTCGTGAATATGTTGAATAGTTTTAATATGTCATTGTATAAAATAATAATAAAAGCATGTAAGAAACAAAAAAGTAAATTAAAACTTTCACATTGAAGTTACTCTTGCGTTTCGTGAAGTAAAATAAAATACGGCCATTGATAGGATTCGAACAGCCTTAGGTGAAAGTATAAAAAATTAAAAGTTGCACGCGCTAACCAACTTTTTTTTTAAATTTATTGTGGAAAAGCTATACAACAACAACTATATAATAACATTTTAACTGAACCGTAGAAGGTCAACAATTAGTGTTCCCTGAACATAGAATTACATGAATTATAAACAGTCCCTTCCAAAAGTAACAAACAAGGTTGATAGAATATCGAATATTACAATATGAAAAGTGTTGGATATTACATTAATATACTGCACGATAGTAACATGCATATTTTTTTAAAATCTGGACCTTAGGACTCGTCCACAGTTTCATGTTCAGACGTTGAACGTACCAGTCACTAGTAACAATCACACGTTCACGTTTCAAAATATATAGAGTGACGGCGATGAGCCACATAGAAAATTTACGGCGAGTCGGGGGAAAATAGCGATAGAAGGGTCGACGAAACAGATCGTCACATTTAATATCTTGGGCAGGAATACGATTTATGCGACCATAAATGGCTTGAAATTTATGCCAGATATCTAGTTTCTTTTCACAAATGATCAGATTATGAAATAAGGACTCTGGGATTCCACATTGGGGACATGCGTCCGTGTTACTGATGCCTTTCTGAAGTAAGTTGGTGCCAATGGGATCCAAATTGTACACTTGTATGAACATTTGATGATGCAGTTTTGGTTGATCCGTTAAAGATGACAAATTGGCGCACGTATTGGCCCATTCGGGCGCGGTACATGCTATAGGAATTGAAGTGTTCTGACAAATAGGTTGCATAAATTTGTCATAGAAATTTCTGACAGAGAATTCCTCTATATGCACCCGACTTATCACCGCATAGGCGAATTCCAAATAGATGTCTGCAAACACTTGCATTGGGCCTCTAATATTTCGGATGTTAAGGGGGGGGGGTATCTTCTAAATATCGAATGGCTAATAAACTGGCATCATACGTCAGAGTGTTTTGATGGAGGGTTAGAACCTGTAAGAATCGGTGCATGAGGAGCGCTTGAGCTTGATGTTGAACGTCTTTCAAATTGACCCCACCATTTGCTAGGGTACGGTACAAAATATGACGCGGAGTGCGTAACATCTGGCCTTTCCATATAAAGTAGCCTATTGCTTTATGAATCTCTGCCCAAAAACGTTTAGAAAAAGGCAAAATTTGAGCACGATAATACAATTTACTGAACACAAAGACGTGTAAAAAGCGAACTCGATCCAAGATGGAGGACAGGCAATCTTTGTGAGATACTAAATCCTTAATGACCATTTGGAGAAGTGCTTGTCCGTTTCTTTCAATCATGTGATTGCGCTCTGCGGACCAAACAATGCCTAAAATTTTCATAGAATCTTGAATGTTCACAGTCGCTTTTAAGGCTTGACTAACGGGACTCTGTAGGTCTAGTGCCTGTGATTTGTCT
>JAGDQP010033231.1:0-20793 GCA_022664845.1 Lepisma saccharinum
ACAAATTGTAGTAAATTACCTCAATTCATCCTGTAAATTCGTTAAAATTGGTCCGGCTATAGTAAACTTAACCCCGTACAATGGCTGACAAGAAAATATGTGGGAAAGAACGTACATGCGACTCAATGAAGTTGAGTTACACAAGTTGAAGTAGATAAAGTAAATTTTATCCAAACTTACCTAGTGAATAATTTTACGTACAAAAGGTTTCCTTTACAATCTGTGGAACATTTAAAGATTCCCCTTTTTCATGAAGTATCAGTGACAGAAACCTGTGTTTTTTCACAAGCATCCAAATCCCTACGTAGCTCCTTTCGTATTCTGAATGAGTAATAGCACAAAATACGCGAAAGATTAGTGACCACATGTACTGTATCGTATGTTCTGGAGTAATTGCAGTTGCATAAGCGCTTAAAAAAAAAATGCACTGTCATGTATTCTTTAACCCTCAAACATTATTTTCACGAAATTAACAATTAATCCTTACTGAACAATACTGCCTACCTTACGCATTCATGCAATTCAATCTATTGATATTGACCCCGATACAAATTAAACATATTGGAAATCATGCTGAACTTCAGAAAACTCAACAGTTAGCTGCCGGATGCCATGAACTGTTTTCATTAGTTTATGCGCTCGTTCGGGCTTCTTTTGTTCATTATCCAACTCCCTTTAACTTTATCACTATCCCCTGATCAAAATAAAAGAAATTCTATGGTTACACAAGAAAAATTCTATGAACTAATACAACGACTGTCAGCAGAAATGAACAGTCGTGGTGTCACCGCACTTTTGCTAACGTGGAGACTCCCAGAGTAAATAATTCCTTATCATAATAAATAATGCTTTGAAAGTTCCGATTTCAACAACTTTTCAGTGTTTTCGTTGTATAATTATAAAGAAAAACTACATAACCTGACTTTTCTAACATATGTACGTGAATTTTGTAACTTGTTCAAAGTAGACATTGTTTTCATCGTTTAAATGAAAAAAATCTAACCTGAATTTACCTAACCTATATTAGTGAAATTGGGTACGGAAGCAAACACAGAAAGGAAAAAAAAACAGTGTTCACTAAAGATATAAAAGAACTTAAGGTTCAGTACGAACAGAACTGAGGTCCACTCCCAGATAGCACGCAAGTTTACACCAAGCTTGTACCATAATTGGTTTTCCATTGCAGTGATAAACTTACCGCATAAAGTTTATTTAAATGTTGTAGCAAATTTGAAATTACAAACGTAGCGCACCAAAGTTTGCTGCAAAATTGGAACTACAAACTTGGTTCATCAAAGTTTGCTGCAAATTTGAGATTACAAACTTTGCGCATCAAATTTTGCTGCAAATTTGTGTGAGGATTGATCTATCATATATATTAAACCGTTAACGTGCAAATAAATTATTTTAATTGCACGGGAGTGTTTCCATCAATTTTCATAACTCTCCCTCTCTTTCATTATACGCAACACAAAAAGGGAACAAGCAATATTTTTCTATCTCCCTCTTTCTTTCTCTCTCGCTATCTGTCTTTCACACACCTTTCTTGAACATATTAAGTTAAGAAGAATAAATGACAGTATCTGCTCGGGTCGATGACATACTGCTTTTTTAGCTTTTGTGTTGCGTATAATGAAAGAAAAGAATAGTTATCAAAGTTGAATTGTTACGACCCAGTCCCTGAAAAACGGGATCAGTTTTGACATGTGTTTCACTTGTGGGCGTGTCTGCATAAAGAGCACAGCCAAGCGACAGCTGGCAGCTGGCACTATAGAGTTGTGACTTCTGCGGGGACCCAGGTTTGATTCCCGACGGAGTGATGTTTTATTTTTAAAAATGGAGTACAGTATACGCATTTACAAATTATATAAAGAAACACTAATCATTGAGTAGGTTAGTATTTTTTTTTAACCCCGGAGTTCCAGTTAGTAATCCAACAGGAGAAATCAGGTTGGTTTAAACTAACGTACTATCGTACAATCGAAACTTGCTTTAAACTAGCGTACTATCTGGGAAATTGGCAGCGAGTTCTTTTGAGAAACGATTTTAAAAAGAAGGTTTGTAGCAAGCTTGTCCTGAAAGGCCTGTAGCAAGTTTGGGTTGCAAAGTTTGTAGCAAATTTGGCGTTCGTTTGCTAGCAAGTTTGCAGCCTTCCAATGCCAAACTTCCTGCCAGTTTGGAGCCTTGCAATGCCAATATTGCAGCAAACTTGCTGTAAGTTTAATGTGCTATCTGGGCTAATACACTGTCTAGCTCATTAGCAGCGACATTGCAGCCAGTGCTTTCCGAGCGCTCTTTATACCACTACAACAAACGCCCAACAGATGCCACTAATTACGTAGTGTCCTTACATCACGATTGTCCCTCTGCCTAGATATGCTAATGTGGACCGATGCAACGTCGAGTGACTGAAAACTAAGATAAAACGGGTGATCGTACTCGTTTCGCAGGAAAAGTGATGGATATAACAGATTCAGTCAATTTAGCTCTGTTAGCACTTGTAAGATCCTCTTAGTAAATTTAAAATATAGGGCGTTTCAGTTAAGAAAGTTGGCCTGAAGGCAGGCACACGTACCTAGGTTTCGGGGATCCAAGGTATGTCTGGGTGAGAAATTTACGTAAAATGTATATGATACTAATTTTACAAAAAAAAAAAAGTCAATTTCGGGCGTTATCAAGACCCTTTCTACATATGTCCCTGGGTGATGGAACCAATGAGAAACACGTTAAAAATGTTGAAAAATACTATAAAAGTACAAGGTTCATTTATTAGTAACTAATATTTACTAACTCCATGGCTTACAGAACTCACAAGTTCATTGCCGCAGTAACAAACGCTCGCCGTAGGATTCTATCCTCGGCAAGACCAAACCAGTTTACGTAACAAACATCTACTTTTCAAAGGCTTCTTCCAATATTGTTCTCCCAACGAAGTGCCTTCCCAACGGTTTCTTTCCTTCCGGCTTTCCAACCACGATGGAGCATAACTTTCGCTTTTACCCCACCCAAGCTACATACCCTTCCCACCTTAGTTGCCTCAATTGCTTTATTCTTACAACATTGGGTGAGTCGTGCAGTGTGTGGAGTAGATATTCTGTTTTCAAAGAGCACAGACGTGTTTTCGCATGTCTCCAGAAGTAACAACCTAATTTTTAGTAATATTGGAAATCATAATGCAGTTGAATCTTGGGAGGAATTTGAACAACGAGTAATAGAGTTTGTCACAAAACAGCTAAATGTAGATTTAAACTCTGAACATATTCAAAGTGCGCATCGACTCGGATGTGGGCCAAATGCACCGATTATTGTGAAATTTGCTGCCTTGAAAAAAGTGATATATTTAAAAATGTTTACCGTACTAAAAGAACCAGAGTTGTGATTTCAGAAGATTTCTCAGCGAATGTGCGTGAAACAAAGAAACAACTATTGAGCTATATGAAGGACGCTCGAGCAAGAAGTGATCGTGCGAGGCTTCAGTATAATAAACTATACATAAATAATAGACCTTTCACCCTTGAAGAGCTACAAAAAAAGAAGTGAAAAACTATAGTGCAAAATTAAGAAATTGTTCAAAACAAAACTACAGAGGTTGTAACACTGCATACTCAATAGCAAGTTCTCTCAACCACCTGTGAGGATACCCCCACCGCTAGTGATAAGAGACAAATGACGAGAGCCACCCATTCAACCATGACACAGCCCCCAAGGAACAAAGTTTGACAGAGAAAGGAATGCGAAGAGGAAAGGGTATGTTTTTCTTAACTTAAGTCAGTGAAGTGTGCAATCATTTTGCAAATACAACTAGTGATGTTAGTGAAACAAGGAAACCTTCGCGAATTTATAATCAGAACGCTAGATCCTTGCGCGGTAAAATAATGACATTTTATGTAGTGTAGTATCACATAATTACGATATAATTACAATTACTGAAACATGGAAACTCATTATGACAGCGAATTATTTGATAATAGGTATACTGTTTTAAGGCAAGACCGCAATGTAAATAAAACTGGCAAATCAAAGGGAGGAGGGGTACTTATCTCGGCTCTTGGAAAATACAATCTTTGTTTATTGGATAGCTGTGATGATCAATATGCGTGTCTGATTGCTAGAATAGCTGTAAAGGGGAGACCAATGTTTATCTGTGTTGTATTTTGAACCGGGCTCAGGTATAGATTTGTATGATAACCTATTTGCATGCATTGAATCCACTTGTCCACAAATAATCCCTATTCTCCTCATTAGTGACTTAGATCTACCGGAGATAACCGGTACCGAATTTGATTTTGAAGAAAGCATATCTTTAAAGTGTAGAAATTTATATAATTTTATAAATTTTTATGATTTGAGATCGTTCAACAATGTTCCCAATAATAATAATCGCACACTAGATCTAGTTCTGTCAAATCTGGAAAATGTTGAAGTTATTAGAGAATTGTTACCGTTGGTACCGGAGGATATCCATCACCCAGTTATAATAATAGACATAGTTAGCAGAAAGTCAAGAAAGAAAGGAAGAAAAGTAACACTTATTATTACAATTTTAGGAAGGCAAATTTTCTGATGTATCAGGAACTACCATCTATCGATTGGGAATTCTTACAAATGTATCGGAATGTTAATGACCTGTGAGTAAATTCTATGGTATTGTCTATGAAATATTTCATAGGTGTTTTCCCCGTAAAATAAGTACTGTTTCAAAGAATCCGTGTTGGTTCACCAAAGATATTGTTAGAAAACTTAAGGTTAAGGCATATTACCATAAGCAGTCCAGAGTCAAAACCAAGAAATCTTCACCTTTCTTATAAGAATTTGTTCGATTTGGTGGGAAATTGAGAAAGACATTAGAATTGTATATAAGAGTTTTATTGTTAATTCTGAAAATAATATCAATACCAACCCGAGTGAACTAAGGAATTTTATCAAAAATAAAAAAAGGCACCTCCCGCCACGTGTATTAAGATTTGAAGGTTAAAAATTGTCTAGCAATGAAGAAATAGGAAATGCATTCGCTCAGTATTTTCAATCGGTATTTCTATTCTCCTCTCAAACATATAATAATCTTAATGGTGATGCTGTTAGTAATAGAAATGATGAAATAGGGACACTGTTGCATTGACCAACTTCAACTAAAGGAACTTGAAAATGCTATCAGAAATTTAAAATCGAAGACGACAGTTGGTTCTGATGGCATACCCTCATATGTAGTTAAGGGATGTGTTGATATATTTAAATATCCCTATTGATAGCATTTAACTTATCCTTAAAAAATATGTACTTTTCCCGACAAATGGAAATCTAGTCTGGTTTGTCCTATCCCAAAATCTGATAATAGTAGAGACATTAATGACTTCAGGCCAATTGCAATATTGCCAGCTTTTGTAAAACTATTTGAACAGAATTAGTAATCATATTCAACCAGTTATCTCAACTAAGCAGCACGGTTTTGTTTCTCAGAAATCCACGGTAACAAACTTAGCAGTTGTTATGGACTACATAGCAAATTCGTTGGATGAAGGCAAACAAGTTGATGTGATTTATATTGACTTTGAGAAAGCATTTGACAGAGTTAATCACAATATATTACTGGAAAAATTAACACTATCACTTCTCATCCACTCTGATCAGGTTCCTCTATTCGTACTTAACAAATCGCAAGCAATCGGTTGTCTATAAAGAATACAAATCATATGTATATGCTGCACTCTTGGGATTTCCTCAAGGTTCGAACCTAGGACCTTTATTATTCCTCTTATTTGTTAATGACCTTCCTGATTATGTGCCTGATAATGAAAAAATGTTATTTGCATATGACTTCACAATATATATTCAAAAGTCAACTCTATCGGAGACTGCATAAAACTTCAGATAATATTGCAAACTGGTGTGCTATTAATCAACTTGGAGTTAACATAAGTAAATGTAAAGTATTATCATTTAATAGAAACAAAACCACTCATCAATTTGATTATTCCAATAATAAATTTGTGCTAAACAGACCTACTGTAGTCAAAAGATCTTGGTGTCAGTTTTGACTCGAAATTAACTTTTAACATAAACGTTACATATATATCAAACGAAGTCTTGAAGTTATTAGGATTCGTAATTAGGACGGGAAGAGAATTCAACAACATATCAACATTGGAAAAAAGTTCGCTCCAAGGTAGAATATGCTTCTTCTATTTGTAATCCATATCAATTGAAACATTGGCAACAATTAGAGAAGAAAATCCAATCAAAATTTCTTAAATTCCTGACTTTTAAAGAAACTCGAATCTATCCTGGTTATGATAGTTACAATGCAGTCATTAAGAACTTTAATATTCAGAGCTTAAAACAAAAGTGCAACATTGCTGATCTGTTATTTCTTAAAAAAAAAAAAAAATGTTCAAAATACGTTAAATTGTATGGATTTAATTTCAACATTACAGTTTCGTGTCCCGTCATCTAAAACTCGAGTTAATAATACTGATCTCTTCCACTGTAAAAGGCAAGAACCAATATCTTGGTAATGTCACCAATCTGGAGAATAGGTACTATATATTTATTTATTTATTTCATCGACACAACAGGCCTTAATGCTTATTTAGAGCGTCTACAATAATTGTTACATTTAATGACACAAATAACAAAACATCCATACCCTTTTCCTTTCCTTTCCTTTTCCTGTATTAATCTTTTGTCAAGTACTTCCGAGTTCCCAAATATGTCCAAATTTGTACAATTCTTACCTATTGCATTATAAGTAGCACTAGTTCTCCATGTAGGTGACACATTTAATACATTTGTTCGAGCTTTTCTGCAATAGAATAGGCCACTATTTCCCTCGCGTGTTCTGAGGGACGGAACCTTAGTAATTATTAATGCAATTAATTCGGTACAGTCTATTTTATTGTGCAAAACTCTGTACATGAAAAGTAAGTCGTTTAATGTTCGTTGTTCAATTTTTGAAATGTAAAGTTATCAACTTATAAATTGTTGTAAGATTCATATTTCGGGTAGAAACCAGTCCGTTTGAATGTGAGAAAACGTAAAAATTTGCTTCGTACGTGTTCGATCTTCTGAGAACTTCCTTTCATAGAGGTATTCCATATAAGTGAGGCATATTAAAGTTTGGACCTAACATAGGAACAGTAAAGAGTTTTCAAAGTGATATCATCTGCAAATTCTTTTGTTGCTCTAACAAGAAATCCTAGGTTTCTATATACGTCATTGGTTATATTTACCACATGGGGCGAAAAGGTTAGTTTATTATCGAAAGTAACACCTAAATCTTTAATTGTATCCAATTTTTTTAAAGCTTATTCCATTGAGCGAGTGAGTGAAATCGTAAGTTTTTTCCCGTCTGCTGTAGGTCATGGCTTTGCACTTACTAATATTTATTTCAAGGCTATTCCTAGAACATCATTTCAGTATACTGGACAAATCCTGTTGAAGCAGTAGACAGTCATCCAAGGACTTTACATCAACAAATATTTTTTTAAGTCATCTGCAAACAACAGCTTACGAGAACTTTGAATATAGTGTGGTAAGTCATTAATAAATAATAAAAACAGAACTCTGTACAGTTCGCAATGATTTTTGACGTATGCTATATGTCACCCAACGAATTTAGAGATTACATTGTCAATAAAACTCTGTACAACTACTTTGTAAAGCTCAACACTATAATTAGGCCATTGCCTATTGTGTTGTCACTAAATAAATAAATTAATTAATTATGCAGTCTCCTCAATTCTCCAGTCAGCCCTTCCCATTTCGCCCACACCAGCATATCACGATAACTAATATAAACATATACAAATGTTCTGTTCAGTAATAAGGTCATCTACATGGGGATTGGGCTCGAACCTCCCATGTAGTAAATAGACTGAAGTCGGTGTACAAAAACAATTGTCAAAGGGCATTTATACCCCAATTTTGTATCTTCTTAGATAGCACCCAAACTTGCAGCAATTTTGTTTGACATTGCAAATCTGCAAATTTGATGCAATCTTGCAGAACGTCTGCTAGTTGACAGGGCACAAAACTGCTACAAATCGTTAAAGGCAAATTTGATACAAACCTGTCTTGTTAAACATAAAGCCGTGGCGGAAAAATCAACTGTCGGGATTGAGGATCGAACTTAGAATCTGAAGTTTCGTTTGTAGTCCTTCAGTCTAATCTCTTCTTTATCGCGCCACTCCTGACTGTCTTCTATTTTACTGGACCTTTTATCAGTGTTAGTTTATCACGGAAAGGAAAAATCAAGGCTAGTCCAAACTTGTTATAGTGTGTTGGAAGGACGTCTGTGAGGCACTGTCGCGCCCCTTCCAAGGGACGCGACCCACCTATTAACCACCCTTTCGGATCTCCTCCCAGCTCTCATCTACCTTCACCTGGACACACAGGTATTGATAACAATCCTTGCAAATAAATGCAAACAAGGAAAGAATGAGAATTTAATTATATTATTGATTATTGTATTTCATATTTTCTAAAATAATCTATTTCATATTGTACTGGCGATTGAACGAAGCAACGAATCTTTTCATAAGTTGGTGTGTGATGGAAAAGTTTACAGAAGATAACAAACAAGGACAAGAGTACATAAACCAGAAAACTCAGTGGACTTCAGTCACACGCGCGAACTAATTTTTTAATAGAAACTAAGAGATCACCCGCTACAGTTCTGCACAAACCAGTTATATCAACTTTGTGCAAGCCCGTATGCACGTATACCACACATGTTTCAAATCGTGAGCTGTTGGTAAAACAGAATTATTATATACTTCTGGCCCGGACTCGACTCCTCACTTTCAGAAGAAGATGACTACGAATCACGTCGTCTGTGAGTCCGTGGGCTGTTCGGTTGTCTTACTGTCCGTTTGTCTGACTGTCCAGCTATCTGGCTGTCTTTAACTTTAACGTAACAGCACTTGTCTCGGTACTAGTTAGAAACTAGAGACGAGCTTTCTATTGCAAACTATTGGCTACTAAATTCTTAAAGGCCAACCCAATTCGAACTGAAAGTGCTCGCTCTCTATATCACCAAGAGCTCACGACTTTCACTTCAACTTCTTGTATATAGTGTCTGTGTGTTCATCTGTTAACTGTGGGATTTAGTGGTGGCAATAAACGTATCTGCAACAAATTGCTCGCTGTCGACTGCTTCTTTCTGTAAGTTGAGATACCTAGAGTGTTCTCTCCTAGGTCTGCGTGGATGCCGAACCAGCGACCGTCAAACAGCCTCCGAAGATTGACCGCCGAAGCCCGCCTGCTACATCAGTATTCTGGTATACCAGGCGAGCTTTAGATCCACCACAATAGAGTGCGCTCTGGGAAATTTTGAAAAATGGCATCGACCTCCAAACAGTAAATCATTATAATTCTCTTCAGGTAACTGGTTTGTGAAAAATCAACGAATCAACCTTCTTCATAACTTCATAACAGGCAAACGGTCTTCGTGGGAGAAGGATCGTGGAGTAATGGCTAGAGTGACGGACAACAATTCTGAGGATTCTGGCTTCGAACCCCAATGCAGAACACAGAAATCTTTTTCCGCCATAGGCTTTGGTATACCAACGTTTTTTTTTTAAATAAAAAAAAGGTCTGTAGCAAGTTTGATCTGAAGGTTAGTAGCAAGTTTGTCACTTGTCAAGTAGTAACTTTGCTCCAATATTGTAGGAAGTTTGCAGCCTTTGTAATGCCAAACTTTCTGCAAGTTTACTTTACTACCAAATGACGAGGGGTTCGACGAAGCTGCATTTCAGCTGCCAAGGCGATATTTTTTAGGAATGAGTCGTAAAACCACCATATTTCGCCGTCATCCACTGGTGGATCGCCAGAAACTCTACCGCTTCGCTAGTCAACTAGGTGAATAATCGCCATTTGCTGATGTTCTCTGGAGGGTTGCCTTCAGCTACCGTCAGCGGCCCTCCAGAGATACTAAACTACTGCCTCATCTCTGCCGCCATGGCGATATTGTGGTGGCCACCGCCACATGACTGTCTTTTTCAGTGACCCAAAATTGAGATCCGTTATTTCCTTGAGAGTATATTGCATGCTCATCAATCAAATCAATCAAAATCAATCAGGAACTTGTATGTTATATGAAATGCAGGAAAATTAAAAAAAAAAAAGTTAAAAGGGATATAGTTGCTTTTGGAAACAAGTTTATCAAATTCTGAAATGAAAGAATCAATATCGGCTTTGACCCGATAGTGGGGTAGCTTGTTGGATCTTATGTTAGAACTATAAATACTGCACATAATGTACTGCGCAGCACTGAAGAACTTTTTCATAAGAAAAACTCTGGCGCGCCGAAATTGGATCGATATACGCAATTTGTCTGGCTTCTTGGCGGAGATCTCTTGTGGTCATACATAGGTCTTGAAACATATACCGAAGTAGGACAGCTGGTGGTTGTACCGCGTATCCTGTCATATTCCCGACCGTGAGCTGTAAAACCCGCGGCAAGGGCGCCGATACCCGAAGGGTTTTTGGGACCAGGCTCCCTCCACGGTTGAAGTGAACCACCCTAATGGGGGAGGGGGTCCAAATGATCAGGTGGAAGTCGGTTCTCCTATACCTACAGTACATGGTCATTCGTCTTCCCCTTCTACTAAGCTTATCTCCCTTTGGCAAATCTATATCATTGATAAATCCCTCCCTGAAACTCGTGTGCTATAGTAATTACATAAATTACTTATATAAATACCCATCCCCTAGATAAAGGAGTTAATTCCTGCATTGCTTGTGTTGTTTCTGGAGGTCCATGCATAAAATCGATAAGGAGCATGTAGTAAAAAAAAATGAAAGAAAAATTAAAACATAATTTTCTGTCGTTTAAAAATCATTCATCGTGATTTTCTCATACACAAGCATAATTTAAGAAAAAGAAAAATATACAAGAAAAATAAGCGAGAAGAAGAACTCACACAAAAGTGGGAATAGACTTGCACTAAGAAAATCCTTCAAACTGCTGTTTGGATGGAATTATTGTTTGCCACTAATACCGTAATTTTGTGTTTCTAATACAACATATAGATAGGGAAACTATACAGCGGGTAAAATAAGTATTTGGACAAGTTCAACAAAGAGGAAAAACAGACTGTATCACACGTAAAACATGGACCTTTTCGAAATCTCTTGCTCTTTTATGATAATTTGGATACCTTAGATAGAATACTATAGAACTAACTACCACTCGATACACGTAAAAGGTAACAGACAACGAAAGAGTGACGACTACGTAAATTGATAGCAAGAAAAGTATTTGAACAACCCCATACTACTCTCGAAAGAAATGTACTAGGTATCTTTTTGTGTACAAGAACAATCTACGTAGTGTATTGAAGCAATGCACACCGCGTCAGGTAAACCAAGCTTGTTGGAAAGCCATGCTTTACCGTTGGATATATCATAAAGAAACATAAAACAGAGCAATTATTGCGGAATAGAACCAGTTTTGACTAACCAAAAAAACTAACTGCTCGAATGAAACCTAAATTCTTCATTCTGTGAACAAAACTCAAAGAATTAGTGCTAAAGATTTGGCTACTTCACTCGCCTAGGATATGTAAGTTAATGTTACACCACAAACAATCAAAAATTCATTGAAAATTTTGGGATTTAGAATATGTGTATCCAGGGTATGAATACTGGCCACTCCATTAGGAATTACACAACCCCAAATCATAAGAAACCCTCCAACGTTTTTACCACTTAAAGCAATGCTCTGCATTCTGAAAGCTTCATTCTTCTTTCGCCACACGCCCTGATATCCATCACTACAAGTTTATCTTCGTTCCATCCTAAAAAAAAAAAAAAAAAAAAACTTTTTCCAAAATCCCAGGCACTCATACTGATATTTCTTGGAAAATTAGAACTTCTTCTTTCTGCTTTCTTCTGCTATTTATTTTTGTTTCTGGCTACACATCTCCTGAGTCCCAATAATTTTTGTTCACATCTGTAACTTTAACTTGCATATCCTATGCAAGTAGCCAAATCTTTAATTCTTTAAGTTTTGTTCACAGAATGAAGAATGTAGGTTTCATTCCGGGCAGTTAGTTGACCAGAACGAATCCCCAATAATTGCTCTGTTTTATGTTTCTTTATGATGTACCCAACAGTAGAGCATGGATTTCCAACGAGCTTGGCTGTCTCAGTACCTTTTACCTTCCGCATATAATTTGAAATTAAAGTGAGCAGTTCCAATGTTGTTCAACTCACTTGGTTCCCCATGCTGCTTCTTTATGCCTGACACGGTGTGGGTTGCTTCAATACACCATGCAGAGGGCTTTTGTACGCAATAGGATACCTAAAACATTTCTTTCGAGAGTAGTATGGGGTTGTCGAAATACATTCTTGCGATGAATTTACGTAGTTGTCACTCTTTCGTTGCCTGTTACCTTACACGTGTATCGAGTACTAGTTATTTCTATAGCATTCTATCTAACGTATCCAAATTATCATAAAAGGGCAAGAGATATTGAAATGGACCACGTTTTGCGTGTGATACAACCTGTTTTTCCTCTTTGTTGAACTTGTCCAAATAATTTTTTTCTCACTCTAAGTGACACAGAGACTTCTTGAACCATGCCTGTCGAGATCGAGAACCGAGAATTAAATGAACAAAAACAATATTTGTCTTATAAAGCAGTAGCGCGACGGAAGGGTGCGCGAGACAGAAAGAGGAACACATTTGGAAAAGCTGAGTAATTCCTCTGCATAGACTAACATCAGTTTCTGTTATTTCCTAAGTTTATTTTCTAGTAACAGCAGAAACTTTGTTCTTATTTGTGAGAACATAATATGCTTTAGTGATTTTTTAACGTTATACAGACATAGTTAAATCCTGTGATAGCTGGCTCTGGAGAAGCCTTGATAATGACTATATGTATTATAAAATTATGTGTTTTTTTTATGAATATACAATATTTGGCAAAATCTGAATTGAATTTGTATTAAGATCATCATATGTGCCTTCTCATACCGTTATCTGGCAACAAAACAAATATCTGAATGTCCCCCCTCCCAAGGTTACACAGAGATTGGCGCCCTTGGTCCTTGGATGGGATTATAATGCGGAAGTGTAGAAATGGAATATAGAAGAATATATGGTATCGATATGTACCATAGTTATAGAAATAAAATACGTTCTCGGTTACGTCCTATAGTTATTAACCCTTGAGCGTCCTATTCTCCCTTCTTCAGGTTGAGTTAAAATGTTCGTACTTATATGGGGCTAGATTCGAACTTGAGCATCGCGTGTACTGAAACAAAACATAACCTGAATTTTTGAACCTATATTAGTAAACTTTGTAGTATTTTTAATTGCGTATATAGCCTTCATTTTCTAACACGTAGAATTTTGTAAAATGGAAATAAATGTAAAAAGAATAAAAAGGGTGCAATTCCTTATAAGTACCCAGAAAAAATGGTCGTTAAAAATGTACAAAAATTAAAAAATCCCGCTACCCGCGAATCGAACAGGCGACTGCGAATATCTGACAATCGCGGGGCCATGTAACTACGACTATGAGTCAAAACACGTGACCGTATAATTTCTACCCAGAATGACTCCTCTAAGGAGAGCTCATGGAAACATTACGTTGCTTATGTTGGACAACCTCGGTAGCCGTGTGCGCTAGTGTGCTAGGCCGCTGTTCATGAGGTTGAGAGTTCGAATCCCGCCTGGGACATGGATGTTGGTGGATTTTAAACTCATTGCATTTATATAATCGTGATGGATCGAAGTCCATAGTTAGATTAAAAAGGCTCATATAGAAAAATGGTTGGATAGTTAACGCGTCGGAAAGCTGCAGGAGATTCCGCGATCGAATTCTGGTGTGGTTTCTTTTTCACGCATTATAATTTTTTTTTAATAGCGACCACTGGTTAGGTTAGGTCAGAAAAGTCAGGTTCGGTGTTTTTTCATTGTACACACTCGGATGCGACTGACACAGAGACATTAGCTGCATTCAACGCAGTGAGATGCTCTGTTGGCAAAAGTTAATAGAACTATAGGTATTGTCAGACTCAAGCAAGATATTAGAATTAGATGATTGACCAAAATTGGGAAACCTGTATCTGACAACCTTTACTTAGTTCTATGAACCTTAGTTAACAGAGCAGCTTAATGTATTGAAAGAGTCAATGGCTCTGTGCGAATCGCTTGTGCAATAATAATAATAAAACCCCACCAAACCTGACTTTTCTAACCTAACCTAACCAGTGGTTTTCATATGGGCTGTCCTTGGAGGCATTTCTTCTACGTTAAATAACTCTCCGTGTTATAAACAACGAAGAAACAGTAAATGCAGTACCTCCACTTGAGGCATAAGGAAACTAATAACATGCCGTATTTGCTAAGACCTTCTGATTGTCGAAATATGCAAATTTTATAACTATTGACTATCATCTATCAGTTTACTGATTTTTGGGCATTACCTACGTGAACTACATAATGTCGCTTGTGCTATAAATTATTCCAAGTCAGTACTTGTTTGTTTCTTTTTCTTCTATCTTGTCTTGAGATTACATAACGATGCAAAACCAGGAACACGAAACGAATGAAGATGCCTTGACATACCTGATAAATACGCTGGTGGGTGGTATTGATTGCTGCATATATATCAGTGTTACAAAATTTTAATCACGGTTGTGTAATGATACGTGTTCTTGAAATCATTTTAACAACTGAATTATTTATATAGGTTGTTTCAAGAATATGCTTGTATCATATATGGTAGCAACGTTCAAACTTTCAGAGTACCGCTAAATAGAAATTCATACTTTCGTAGTACCGCCAATTAATATTACCGAATTTTCAATACTAATATTTTAAACTGCATGATTATATTTCCAGTACTGACTATACTGATGAGGCAGAAACTTTAGTAGCGTGCTTGTCTTGTAATCAGGAGGTCCCAGGATAGATCATTTTTGCTGACCACCCTCAATAAGATTTTCCCAAATTTTCCTCGGTCACGCCAGACAAATGCTAGGATGATACCTTGAAGAATACAATGAAACAGAAATAAAAGGAAGTAAAGGTTTAAAATTATGCACAAAAAGTTAATTTCCTACAGTTAAATAGTTAAGTTCTGATCTCAGTGAAAATTAACGTTATGTAATTATTGCATACGTTACTCTCATAAAAAAAATGAATACTTATATTGTCTGGGGAATTGGTGTTCTTTTGAAATCAGACGATATTAAATATTTTAAGTTTAATATTTTTCATACACTTTATGGCGAACCACCTAACAACCTTCCGCGTACAACAGTTTGAAGACCTCTGATCTAGGGTAAACTTACCAGTTATTGGCACTTTTAGAACACTTTCGTTTCGAAACTTGCAGTGCAGATCATATAATCTTTGGTGCAGATCTCTTTCTATCTGTTTTGTAACTAACTTAAAACTCTTAGACATTTTGTGAAACTAATTTCGCAGTGAAACGATAAAAATGCAGAACATGTATTTTTTTTTTTTTCAAAACAGCAAAAATGACCAATAGTTGGCCCACTCTAATCACTAGTTGTAATCTTTCATATCCAGTTATTGGTACTTTTGTTCACTAGACATTTTTGAGAAGGTACGTCATTTCAGATCTAACTTCAGTTCAACAAAATTAAGTTTAGTTCTAGACTTAAACTGTAAGTTATGTAGACATAACACCACCGACCTGAAGATGTGTCCCCGTAGTTCGCTATACTGAGAGCTATCTGTAGTTGGCACGCGCCTGTTATTGGTTCGTGTGGAGCCATCGTATTTTTGTCTTAGGGCTCATTTTCAAGCCCGCTTGCGTTGTTTGCTATTAGGGTGAGTAGCCATTTGAAACACGTGGTGTTTCGTGTCGTAATTTTGTTACGTGTTGTAACACGTGTTTCAGTTGACTATTCACCCAAATCGCAAGTAACGCAAGCGGGCTTGAAAATGAGCCCTTAAAGGCAAGAATTGTTTGTTATATTAGAAGTACGAAAATTCGTAGGCTATAAAATGTCCAGAAATTGGATCCCATTCGAAATAAATAGGGTCTGTGGAGAAATTCGTACCCTAGTAGCACTAACTGGTTTGAATAATTTACACAATGATCACTGTTTCTTCCAGGCATGCTATTGGGGGATGGGGTTTTCCCACCGGAGGTTTTCAACCGCACCCTCGAAAGAATTAGTGTTAGCAATTATATTTCTCATACGTATACTCAAATACGCATGTAAAAGTACATTCTATACATATTGTTCATGTTAGTTTGAGGTTAACTAAGGAAGTACGACATGTTGTTAAGTAACATTAGCGTTATTTTATATTTTATCACTAGGAGTCAATACGCATTATTTATAATTTTCGTGAGCTCTCCCCCCACGACTTGATTTTGCACCCCCGATAAAATCTCCTGGAAGAAACACTGACAATGATGCATCCTAGTAGGTTACTAATCGCGTTTCTAGTTATTGAAACAGGGAAATCTTACAATAATTACATCACAGCACCAAATAACTTGAGGAAAATGAAAGAATAGTCCTTAGCTTTACTGCCACTTACTTTTGAGAAGTTACCGGTACTTAAATGAGGCCTTCTTGAAATCATCACTTTAAATTAACCATGACCAATGATGATGTCTTTTATGTGTGAAACTCACCAAAGAAACAATAAGCAACATATCGGGAACAATATCAGTTTTGCCAAATTATTTTCAAATTTATTTTTAAAATCCTTGAAAATGCCAAAAAACTAATAACTCGAAAGCTTGCCCTATTTCATTTTCTGGCTACTGTCTCTCAAATTTCTTAAACTGTATAATTAATCGAACCGATGAGACGAAGAACAGTATAACTTCCAAATCTGCCATTTTTTGACAACCGCAAAAACGAAGATTAAACGAAAGGAATTACTTGTTAATCAAGGAACAGAACAATCAATACAAAATTCTCTATGCTTGTATTTTGGATAGTATCTTATATAATTATAGTAAGTACTTTGGACAGTATTCACTTTACCAAAAAATGTAGGTCCCACTCGTACTCAGAAGTTCAGATTTTAAACGGCTATTTTTAGCTGTTTTAACTGTTAATTTTGTATAATTGTTACTGTTAACAGTTTCGCATACCTCTAACACTGACATTTTTCTAAATCTTTCCGTTTTTTTTAACAGTGCACGATATTTTTGTAAAATGGCAGTTGGCAAGCTTGCAAGGCTACAATGATGTCACAAGATCTCATTCACGCAAGCAATCCCATCTCGTATGCGAAAGAGCACACAAACAAAACTGATGGGAAAAAAGAGAGAAAGAAAAAAATAAACGCGTGCCAAAACACCTTTAATGAAGCTAACTGTATCCTCACTCGTGCGTTACATCAATCAATCCATATTTATGACTCTTTTTTTCTAATACTACACAACACTTCAATCAATTGGATACGCTGAAGAAAACTAAATGGGATTATTTTGTAAATCGAATTTTTGCCTCGATTTCAATGGCATGCTACTATGAAATACCTTTAAAGTGTAGGAAACCAGATACTAAGAAAAGGAAAATAATATCTACCAGCTTATTTAGCGGCATGGATCTAAATACGGGAGACGGATCTTCATACTTCTAATGACCCGAAATTGAAGCCAGCACAAACTATGAGTACCTGGCAGGTGTAATTGATTAAAAAAGCAACTGAACATCACGTTCCGTACAATAGCATATTTAAAATATTCGAATCTTCCTCCTCTGTTCCTTAGCTCGATCTTCATCCATTCTTTGCTTCCACACACCCAGGCATAGGCCATCCAATAAGACGCAAGTCAATCGCAATTCACCAGCCAAGATTAATCGAAAACCGGCGTCAAGTTGACCCAGCTTAATTGTACTGGGCCAGTCGATCCGTCTCCCGTATCTAAATCCACAACTGGATGCCCAAAGAAAGAAAACCAAAGAAAATTAATAAAATAAAGAAAGAAACATTTCTAGAGGTCCTCTATACCGAGTATTGCCTTCTCATTCTTTCTTATGGGAATATAAAGTTATTAATTAGAAGTGCGCATGTAAGATGAAACCTCCAAAATTGTTGTTCGAAAAGACAGCTGTTTTACATAGTATAGACAATTGTAAACCAGTTGAAAACATCTCAGTTGTTTTGTGCTTGAAATGTGCGTCTCAGAAAGGTCACCGGCTGTCCCATAGTACTCGGTATAGAGAGACTCTAAAGAGTCCATACAATTTGGCTGCCGCTCAACCGTAAATTTGACTTCATGTGACGTCATGAAATCTCTCTGTATTCTATTTCTAACTCTGTTTGGCTCTCTTAGTATAAGGGCTGTTTTCATGAAAGCTTGCGTTGCTTGCGATTTGGGTGAGTAGCCAATTGTATTTATTGTAAGGCCACGGGTTTTATTGTAAGGTCACGTGTTTCAATTGGCTACTCACCCAAATCACAAGCAACGCAAGCTTTCATGATAATCAGTCCTAACGTTCTTGGTCTTGAAGTAGTATCAGAGACCTCATAATAGATAGACTTAGCACGCTTCCCCATTTCTAGCTGCGATAAAACTGATGGATTTTTGTTCAGAGCACGTGATTTTGAATCCATCCGCTAGGTAGCTCTGCCATAGACGTCATATTCTACTATGAGGAAATCTGGGACCAACCATTGGCAAGTGAACTTGATTGATTCCCGTTCGCGAACACAGTCATAAGTGCACACTGCTACCTTTGGCCGGGATATCTTATTTTTCGTTATTCCGAGTCCCACGGGAAATCTAGAGGCCGCACGGGACTCACGTGCCATGACAAATATCTTCTTGCCACTCGTCGTAATCTCTACATGAGAATGCTTGTTCAGATGGTGGGGAGTCTGTTTATGAGTCATTACTCAAGCACACAAATAAGAGTCCTGAGGCGGTAAGGCTATTACGCCATCGACGCGCTTCACTGATTAATCTTGTCAAGCGATTATTCATTTGTTTCGGCGCGGCAACTCGGGAAGTGGGGCCTGGGGCGGAGGAACCGCTAGCTCCCGCTTACGTCGCCACTGATGCATATAATCTTAAAACTGCTTTAAGGTATTCTAACCTTACAAGTACATGCTGTACATGATAACCTTACAGGTACCAGTTAAACGATCTGGTAGAGATTCCGTCTGAAGTTCAACAATAGCGCATTGTATCATAAAATAGAACATTTGAATACATTTTAGATACTTGCCAGGGTGAGGAAACGCTTTCGATGGAATAAGAATTTTGGATCAGGTTTTGAATGAATCAAATCATTGTATATGATTAATTTAAAGATGACCTAAAGTAACTAGTAGAAGTAGTCGAAGATACTTACCCGATGTAGGGTTGCCAGCTGTTTTTACTAAAATAGTACAAATTTAGTGCAAATTTATTAAAGTTTTCGTCTAAATACACATTCTGTAACAATTCGCAAGAGCTTGCAACACTGATAACCCAATGAAAGTCTCAAATAAATGACAGAAATTACTTTTTAATGATTTGTTACTATAATTCCTTTTATTTTCATGTAATAATTATTATTATTGAATTGCCTTAATATTTCCCCTTATACAGATGCTCTTGCATTATACGACTTCCCGATAATTAGTAAATGAAGCCATTATTGTGCTTAGATTATGGAGACTTCTTCCAATTCTCAAACGGGACGGGGATAAGTCATAGTGCTGTTACCGCCCATACAATTCATTTTATCTTTATCTTATCCAATTCTCAATGAATTACACAGTTTCTTAGTCCAAATATGTAAAAAGTATTGAATTTCCAATACATTATAGCGAAAACAACGTACATACCAATATTCAGAACCGGACCAGGGATTCTCTCCATTTCTCCATGAGTCGTACAACAGAAGCATTCATATGACCAGATCGATACGTTCTTTTCTCATCTCTCAGAGGAAAAAAAAAGTTAAAAAAAAGCTCTCTTTCTCTACCCCTCTGTATTACTTGCCCCGCACCTCCCCTTATCTGGAGTAGATACATACCAACTTTATACATAACGTTGTTTTAAACGGAGGATTGCCTCTCCCTCCTATTCTCTCCCTTCAGAAACAGAGAATTCGTGATAAGATATATGTGTCGAGTAGTAACAAGACACAAAGCTGGCAAGCAGTTATTCTCCCGTTGTCTAATGGTTTATGTCGGAGCTCTCGGGATATATTGTTTTGGTAGGAGTTGATGAAGGAAAAGGGTAATGGTAAAAGGATTAAAAAGGTGTTACTCTTTAACGAGAATTAACCAGAATTCGAAGCTGGTAAATATCTTAAGGAGAATTTTGAAGCCGTTTAAGAATAATGTGAACGGATTGACGTAGAAAGACGAGAGAGGCATGAAACTGGGCTAGAATTTTACAATTTATTTGGCTTGCAATGAAAAGCATTGCTCGTTATTTAAGTGTCTCGTGTATAGTTATATAGGAGTCCGGATTGTTCTTCAATCCTCCATATTAATAATTTCGTGTATAACACTCGTTATTAAGTAATTAATAAATATCTATAAATAGGATATGTATAATTATAGGTATATACATAATTATATACATAGTAATTAATAACAAAACTAGAATGAGGTTTGCAAGCAAACCGAACTCGTAATAACTAGATAAAAGAGAATTTCGTAAGATATTCGAAGACGTTTCTTAATCTTAAGACGTTTAAAACTATGGTGTTTGATTTGATCTGTTTATAAATGTTTGGCGAGGTGGTGAGGCGGGGTGATTTTTAACTTGCGTATGCAGCCTTTGCTAATATGGACTTTTAGTGAATCATTATATTCAGCCATTTTTATTCGATGGTCGATGA
>JAGDQP010033232.1:379-20793 GCA_022664845.1 Lepisma saccharinum
TCTTTCTTTCTTTCTTTCTCTCTCTCTCTCCCTGCCTCATACACACACGTGATATATATATATATCAAACAAATATATAATAATCGCAAATTCACCGATCCCCCTGGTCTAGGGGTTAGCGTTGCTGACTACGGGTTGAAGGGTCCCACGTTCGATTCCCGGCGCTGCCAAGGATTTTTTCCAAGGCTCGTAGGTCTGGAACTGTGCCCACCCAGCATAGTGATGCAATTGGATAGTTGCTATGAATAGAAGATAGTTGCGATCACAGTTAGCTCTCCTCTCCCAACCCGTCTGGTCAGCGTGGGAGCAGTAGACCATCTCCTCCCTCCGGGGAGACGTCTTATCCAGTAGTGGAACGTATATGGTTGTGATTTATTATTATTATTTATATATCAAACAAATATATATAATGATCGCAAATTCACCGAGATGTTTACTCCTTTTCATTACATCGGAGGAATGCCAGGATTATGCCTTGAATCGAGGTGACATTTTATCCCCATCTCATTTGAATTTGAATTTTATTTATGGCCATTAAGCACCTAAAGCTCAGACCGGGGTAGGGGAGGGGAAAGTACGCGAGATAGTGTCGGCGAGGGCCTATGTTAAGGGTGCCATTCCGGCATTTGCCTGGTGTGACAGAAATCCTGGGAAACCTCAGCCAGGGTGGTCGGCCGCTGGGATCGAACCCACGACTTCCCGAATGCTACGCGAACGCTCTACCACTTACCTACGGTGGCTTAGTATCCCTATTTCATGTAACAGAGATGAAGTGAATAACTTGATGGCCTGTAACGTGAAGAGTGTTGTAATGGCAAAAAATGTACAGTATTTAATAACGTTCCCTTTTGTGTGGACAAAAAAAGATACATAACACAAAAATGACAAGTTCTCATTTACTTCCAGTACCTACAAGGAAAGAGTTAAGAAACATTTCTCTTTGGAGACAAACAGCCGCATTCATAAACTTTTTTGGAGTAACTAGCGCTGTACGAAAGAGTGAGTACCAATATTAAAATATTGTTAATCACTCGTTAGTACAGCGCTAGTTACTTGAAAAAAAAAGTTTCTGAATACGGCTGCATTTGTTTTTCTCATAACTAGTAGACTAGAATGTCTGCTTCAGGAGAACCATCTTGCTGTTGTTTATTATATTCAAAATATACATTAAAAAAGTCGAGAATTGAATGCTCACTTTCAAGAAGAAGAAATTTCGTTATCAGTCGTAAACTTCTGGGAAAATATTGTGGATAAATTCTCCGCCTTACGTTAGTAATAAAATCCTATCCATGGAGAACTGATAATTAAAAACAAATGATCTCTTTATTTGACAAATTGATTAAAGCACACACACACACACACTCAGCAAGATAACAGTACAGATGTAACTTAATCAACACTGACACCAGCTACCTATAGCATAACCAAACAGTACAAGAAGTTATCAACTTCTAAAATTTCAATTTAAAGGGCGGAATACAACTGGAATTTGGCAACATAGGCACCAGCGAGGGTGGGAAAGTGACGATACAACAACCCTGTCAACATGTGTCAGTCGTAAAATCCAGGGTTCAGATGACATCTGTTCTAGTGGAATTCCGAGAAAAAAAAAGGCGCTAAGGCCGTTCGCAAACTTTACCTGTCACCACTTTTATTATCATCCGAAATTCTAATTCCTCATACTTTATGTTCATGGTCCACGTTTTGTATCTTGTAATTGGCACAAAAAGTTCACGGAACGAGCATGGACTCAAAATAATGGAAGCAAGCCGGTCGGACAGGTTAGTTCCATTGTGCATGATGGAACACTTGCAACGTAACCTTTCTTTTCACTGGTTATGAATCCAAAGTAGGGTGGACATGTCCAGATATTAATACTATAGTATATCATTCAACTCGATCTTAGAAAATGTTGTTATATATCAGGTGCGTAAATATGAAACCTGAATTTATGTACAGAAAAGACACAGTGATAGGATGACAATGCTAAGAACTATTTTATTCGAAGTATTGACCACCGCTATACATATAGTTTCTTCCATAACATGTGAACCTTCGTCCCTTGTCTGAAACAAAATCTTTTAACAACCCACATGGCACGTGCTTCTAACCGCATTGTAAATATTGGCAGATGAACGACGTTGCCAACCTCCATAAAAACAAAATATTACGTTCACCAAAAATAAACGCTTCGCAAAAACTTTACCCTTTGTGAATAGTACAGGACTCCTCTCTCAAAGATTCGTAAGGAAACCTAAAGTTGATCTGAATAAGGATCAGTCGGTAGAATGCTTGACCTATAAACGCAAGGACCCAGGTTCGATTTCCGATGCCGGCCATCCTTACTGATGTTTTCCGTTTTTCCTCGGTAACATGTCGATAAATGTCCCCTAGTTGTTATTATTATTATTACTATTATTATTAGAGATATAAACATGGCACAAAATAGAAATAGAGTCTGGCTTTTCCCCCCGAAAAGAAGTTCTAACCAATGATTAAGATAATTTGAGGAGTGATATGTTTATCATGCTGAAAAAATGTACAAAAATATATAAATGCATGAAATTTATGAACTTTTCGTAAAGATTTATTCTGTATCCGCGCTTAGACCATCCGAGTCATTGCTGTTCTCTTCCACTGAGTCAAATACTTCAATAAAAGACGCGTACAACTGTTGTTGAAAATGGATTCTAGGCCCCTATTTCACTCCAATCTTTTCTACATGTTTTATATATTTCTTCTATTTTTTACACCTAACAACCACGGTCTAAAAAATCCGACATTCTGATTTTCTTATCCTCACACTTACGCAAACAATTTCAAACTAAATTTCTAGAGGGTGTAAACCCTGCAAAAAGGAGGAAGGCAATAAATTTTTTACGACACGACCCTGTCACTTCCTTTGCGCAGTAGGGGGTTTCTGGGGGAAGTGTTCTCGAAAAAAAGTTCTTAAGAAATAAAATCCACTATATAGCGATACATTTCTGCCATCGTTCCGCTAATGTGTGGATGCCAGACCAAAAAAAAAAAAAAAAAAAAAAACTGTGCCTCTTGTGCTACAATATGTGAAGCGCTGATCAGCAAGTGCGTGTCCCATGGATGCAAATAAATGAAAATCGGAAGGCGCCAAGTCTTGTGAGATAGCCGCATGCGGAAGGATTTCCCAGCCAAATGTCGCAATCATTTCCTTGACCGGTTTTGCTGTGTGGGACCGTGCATTATCGTGAAGCACAAATCACTTTATGTTGTCTTTGGTCATATTCTGGTCGTTTTTCACGCAAAGCTTGATGCAAATCGATCATTTGTTATCGGTAACGTTGGGTATTAACGGTTTCGCCAGGTTTCAGCAGTTCATAATAGATCACTTCTGATCTCACCAAACACAAAGTATTGTCTTCCGTCCATAGCGATTTGGTCTTGCAGTCGATGTCGCCGGTTCTCCTGGAGTTACCCATGATCTTTTACTCTTAGGATTCTCGAAATAGATCCACTTTTCGTCACCAGTCACAATTCGATGGAGAAATGATTTCCTTTTGTACCTGGCGAGCAGAATTTCGCAAGTGGTTTTTCGGTTTTCCTGCTGTCGTTCAGTCAATGCATGTGGAACCCATTTCCCCCCCTTCTGAATCTCGCCAATGGCTTTTAAACGTATGGAAACTGCTTCTCGTGTCACATGTAATTGATCCGCGAGTTGTTGTTGCGTTTGAGCGTCATCCTCATCCAACAAAGCTTGCAGTTCGCTGTCAGCAAACTTTTTCGGTGATCTTCCACGTTCTTCGTTTCTCACGTCAAAATCGCCACTTTTAAATTTTGTAAACCACACATAGCACTGTAAGCTTCGACAAGTATGCGAGGCGATTCTGCAGCAGTTTTCTTCAAATGGTAACAAAAGCAATGCTGTCCGCACATCGTAGTTTATAGGTACAAATTGTGACATGTTCAACGCTATTAAACACTGCACTATGACATGAAACTTGTCTGGTTGTGAGTTTCAAATCGTTATCAGCAGTTAAAACAAGCCAGTGGCGCCAAGGACGCAGTTTTTGCGGTAACCACAGTGACAGCTAACACCGTCTATGCACAAATTCCGATTTCATATTTACACACCTGGTATATTGTTATTGGATACAATATGTTCATTCAGTTGTTGGTTGAACGTTTTGCCCTAAGAAAACAACATTTGGGAGAAACGTTCAACCAACAACTGAATAAACATATTTTATATGGGCACAAAATTCTGCAAAAAAAAAAAAAAAAAATGCAATTCAATTCACCATGTTTGTTAACTTGAGATGCAAATTGTTGGAGCGTACTGACATATATATATATATGAATGTGACCATAAATTCTTTTTCTGGTTTACTTGCTTCAAAAATAAAAAATTAATTAGCGTGCACTTGTCATAAATTTTTGTTAATAATGTGACCATGTTTGTTTCCATTATTACCTAATGGTCAATTTGATCAGAATGAAAATATTGTTTATGACACTCAGTGGTTTGAACACAATTACCATGTCAAATTTGATCAAGATCCGTTTAATCGGTCTGCAAAGAATTCTAGTAGATAGAAATACAGCTCTGTTGTCTAATGGAGCAGCACTCGCTTTGTTTCACTAATACAGAAACGCACTTTTCTTTGCAAGATAAAACATATAATTACATTATATAACGCTGTGAGAACATGAAGCAACGTTAAGTTGAATTGATGTGCGGAGTTTCTTTGTTTGATACATTATTTAATTAATAACTTAAAGAAATAATTAGGTCGATTTCAATCATTAATGTACTTAGCACAGAAATGTTGTTCATTGATGCCGAAAAGGAGTAAGAAACAGCAGGGTTGAAAGAATGTAATTAGTTCGAACTTAGAAGATCAGAATCAATTAAATATTAACCGCATGGTGTTGGGGAGGAATATCCAGCAGGATGTCCAAATTTGTGTTATATAAGTGAATTACATTGGGGCCGCGGTAGCTCAATTGGTAGAGCACGTTGGATAGATCCCTGCTCATGCCATGTGGGCTTTGTGGTGAACAAACACCGTGTGCGTGAATTTTCTCGGGGATCTCCCGTTTTCCTCTCACTTTCTTCATTCCACCAATTCATCTCATCATCATCCATCCGGTCTGAGAAAACGTTGCCTAAGGCCTTAAAAATTAAATTCAAATTCAAAAATTCCAAGTATATTACATTGGGGATGAAACCGTGACGACTGGATATTCAGGGTAACTGTTAACAAGTAGGGATAGATAGAGATATGTTTTGATACTTTTACACGAAATGTTACACACGAATATGATTTTAAGTTTTTTTCGGGGGACTGAATATGGTGACTGATATTTAAAAAGTAAATCGTGAGATTTTTACTATTATGATTTATCTAAAAGGTAGCGGAATCTGTTGATGCCAACATCTCGTTTTTTTTTATATTTTGTTATAATTGGTTTTGCCAATAGACAACACTTGAATAAAAGTGTAAGACTTCAAATCAGTCATTTTTCTATCATTGTATTTTTGCACACTTTGTTCACAAAATATGTTGTGGTCAACTTCGACGCATTCATTTTAACATTCAATTAATTCTGTATAATTTAGAAGCAGAACAGATTTACTGCATTAAAATTCTCCTGGCACAAAAAGTACACAAGAACTTCACCAAAAAATGATCTTTATATCAACACATGTCAACTTTATGTGAACCTATTTAAAAATGTGAGCTTTTTGTGTGTTCAATGTGTCTTTTTATTGGGTTTTTACACACAGTGCATATTTTGCACACAGTAAGTTCATATTTACCATAGTTCACATTATCTAGGGTTCGGTTTAGATTACTTTTAATACATTTGTCAATATTAAGTGGAATTTCGTGCATGATTTAGATATCAACACACCAGAAGTTCATGAGTTGTGCACTAAAATGTGACGTAGTTCATATTAATTTCACTCAAAGTTCGTATATTATGCACTAAAAACGTGGCAAGTCTGAAACGTATTGTGAACTTTTTAGGACACATTGCGTACTTTAAATGTACTTTGATTTTCAGTATGCGTTCTTTGTTTGGCTGGTTAAAAGCAAAATGCTGTCATCGAAACTATTTGCGTCTTATCCTCGTTCTAAGTATAATTTGTCGTATTTCCTAGGCTTCCAATACAACCTAATCAATCAAAACCACTGTAACTTTTCTGGAACCAAATATGTAAAAAGTGTTTTTAAATTTATGGCGTTGAAGAAAAACTGTGGAACTGATCAGAGTTAACTTGTTTTAGTAAACAAGAAGTGTATAATGTTTTAGAGTGAACTCATGTGTAACCCAGAAACAGTTTTCGTTTCAGCAGTAAAAATTGAATTAACTTTGTTAGATGTTAACATTCCAATTGTATTGTAATGTTCGATCTTAGAGATGTTTAATAACACTTTTGAACTCTGCTTTACAGACAATATCCCCTGAATGCATTCTTGTCTTAAAGGGTCAATAAAAGTATTGGTATACAACTTATTCATTTACTGTTTCAAAAATAGATATAGTTTAACTAACCTCACACATCAATATCATAGCAATTGCAGTATCAATACTAGTTACAAAATAGACAATTACAAATAAAAATAACCTGTATATTTGCGAAATGAATATGTACGAAAAACATTAACGAAATTTCCTTTTTTATTATTATTATTATTATTTTGAAACGAAATTGGACTTACAATCAATACATTTGCTTTCTTAGCGATCACTCTTACATGCCATACTGAGTCCCCTTCATGTTTTGTGCATTAGCAAACAACATTTACATATCTAAAAGTAATCGATCGAATTGTGCACATAATCGTTAACAATAATTACCTTTTGCAAACTGAAAAATGGATTCTAAATCTGAAGCATAGTGTAAATTATATTCAGTGCAAACCTTTTTTTTAATATTTTTTCTTCATATTCAATCTAATTTGAATATTTATGTCCAACTGAATTTTGAATTCTTAACGCACTGCAGGCTTTGTTATAATAGCCCTTACTCATTTTAATAACTGTATCTATAATGACTTCAAAATGAATTTAATGTTCAAAACTACATTATCAATTCACACGAAATTAACCCTGTACCATGCTGTTGAATTTGAATGACAGAGAAATAGTAAAACAATAACTTAATTCAAATTATAATCCTATTTTAGGAAACTCATTCAGATTTCAGATATATATATTTTTTAAATATTGACCGTCATTAAATAATTTCATATCTTGTTAAAAAGTATTTTCCATTAGTATAAGGAAAGTAATGAACTATCTTACTTAACCAAATAAATGAAAGCGAAATACCGAAATATTTAAATATTTTAAATAATTAGTAGGAAATAATTTAATCAATTACTTTTATCTCTGACATTTGGCGTCAAGAAAGTGTTATTATTTAATGTAGTTACAAGGAAAGCTACTATCCCAGATTCGAAAACAGAGCTCCAAAGCATTTACTTCAAGCAGCGAAATTCACCCAATTTTAATTTACTTCTTACGAAATCCACACCAGCATTTGCAAAATTTATTATAAGGAAATGGTACTTCGAACGCAACGCTAAGATTTAACAAATTAACTAATAATTGAGAAATAAACCAGATGGTTTACAGCAGTCATACTGAGCACAATCATTTTGCTACGTCATTCATACTTTTCAGAACTATCAGTCATACTCTTGTTAAAAAAGCTTTAGAAAAGAGAATACTGTTGCTCAAAATTACAGTACCAGGTATGAAAATATCTTACGCATAATATCAAGAGCTAGAACAATATGCATGTATCCAAACTATCTTAACACTTGTATCTATCATTACTTTTCATGCGTATTTCATGTTGAAAATAATGAGTATCTATAAGTTATAATAGCCTTGCTTTGGAGAAGAATATGGGTAAACTGACTGGTGATAATTAGGCTGAAAAGTAAAATGGTTGATATGGTGATGATATACGTGCTTATCCTTTTTCACGCGAACAGGAACATGAATCGTTATCTTCTTACTGTAAGTAAAAAGAAAGAATAATATTATGCAGTTCATATTAATTACAATATTAGATTTCATTAAATATAAATTGGCGTACAAGGATTCATATTTTACAAATCGAGGGGTGTTTTCACAAAATTTCTTAATTGCATTTTTTCTATATTTAGATGTTAACGTATTCTAAGGTTTTTGGTTCAGAAGAGTTGGATTTTATTTCATCAATTCCATTCTAAGACTCTAATATGTAATACTTTTGTAAGGAAACTTTCATTGTGATATGGGTGTATTTAAGGAACAGCTCTTATGAAGAAAGCTGATTTTGTAGGTACTGAGTTCTGTAAAAACACCCCTTAATTAGAAATATTTTGCATACCTAATTTGACAAATATTTTCTTATGTATTCAGCAACTTCCAAGACCACCGCAGGTATCAGAGTTACCTGATTACCACCTAGTAGACAGTTATATAATTCGTTATATTTTGAAAGTACGTTGATTAATTCTTTTGATAGTTTACCTATGTTTAGTTTTGGTTTCTTTTATAGTATGTAATAGTCTGATACTCAGTAGTGTCTGTGTCCGAAAGGTAATTGTGTAAGATCTTTTGGTCTATAATTTTGTGTTCATTGAGATGCTTCTCGATGCCTCGACGATCATAGTAAATATCATTTGCACCTGATTTTACAATGTAAGCTTATATGTTTCCTTAATCAAGTATTGATATCTTGTTTTGGTCTACATATTATTACAGTGGCAGAACCCCCTAAAAAGGATTGGAAACTACCAGTATTACTCTTATGAATGTTTGGAAATGAATCTCAAATTATAAATTCTAGTTATTACAAAGAAGAAGTTATACAGGATTATAAGCACTGAAATTTGAATACATACATAGATAGATAAAACAAAAAGAGAAATCAATATACTAATAATGTAATATATAACTGGGAAACAAATTGTTTAAGATAAAGAAAATGTCTGCATTGCCAAAATGTCAGACCTCAATGAACAACGAACAAGAACTATTACACAACTACATTTCGGATATAGACAATAATATCTATGAAACACTAAATAGGACAATGAGAGAGTATCAGAATAACATTACGGACAGTTGAAAATCGATGATCATCACACCGGAAGAGGACTTGAACGCACTGAATGCTTACTTACTTACTTGCTCTATGGCGTACGGAACTCGTCAGATCATCGCCGCAGTAATAAACGATCGCTAAAGTAACAAACCTTCGCCACAGGATTATATCCAGAGCAAGATCAAGCCAGTTTTCATCACGAAACAAATCCTTCTCGAAGACCCCTACTAATATTATCCTCCCAACGTCATCTCGGTCTTCCTAACGGTGTCTTTTCCTCGGGTTTACCAACCACCATGGAATCTTCGTTTATCCCCCATTTGAGCTACATGGTCTGCCCACCTAAGTCGTCGCGATTTCATTAATATTCCAACATCGGGTGTCGAGTCGCACAGTCCGTAAAGTTCTTTATTATGCAGTCTCCTCCATTTTCCAGTGATCTCGGTCCGTATATCTTCCTCAAGATCTTATTTTCAAACACGCTTAATTTATGTTCATCTTCTAGAGTCGTACTCCAACTTTCACAACCGTAAAGTATTACCGGCAGAACAACCGATCTGTATGTTCTCAATTTCAACTTTTTTTATATTAATCGCGAGGATATGAGATTCTGGACTGAGTAGAAACATGCCTTACCCGATGCAAACAACGTTTTATTTCTTCCGTGACCTCTGCTTGTTACATATGCTCCCAAGTATTTAAATTTGTTTACTTCTTTTATGTTTTCAGTTTTTTTTATTTTGTATTTATTTCCTTCATTCCTCGTGTTTCGGCCAGTGTCTCATATTTTATTTTCTCTATTGCCTATCGCATAGCACGCTTCTACTAAGACATCGGTGTTACATTGTAGTGCATCTACGTCGTCCCCTATTAAATCTATCATTCGAGTATACGAACAGTTGATTCAAACCATTCAATGTTAGTCCCTTTTTGTTCTCTTTTATTTTCTGAATCGCATATTCTAACGCGAAGTTAAACAGTAATGGTGACAAGGCATCATCTTGCTTCAAGCCGTTGCGAATCTTGAAACTATCTGGTATATTATTACCTACTCGTACCCTGCTTATGGGGTCACTGAGACTCATTCTCATTAGTTAAAAGTTTTTTTCGGAATTCCAAATTGTACCTGTATATTGCATAGTTTCTCCATTTTGATAGAGTCATATGATTTCTACATATCGATGAATAACTAGTGAACAGTCTCATTGTATTCCCATTTCTTCTCTAAGATTTGTCTCAAGGCGAAAATCTAGTCCAGATTGGATCTAGTTTTTTCTAAATCCGCATTTGTGATTTCCAATTATTTCATCTACGTATACGCAGGACATTACTCAGTACTTTGTAACATGTTGGGAGTAATGAGATTCCGCAGTATTTATCACAGTCCAATTTATCGCATTTTTTAATAAACTGGAACTATTATTGAGATTTTATATTCCTTTGGAAGCTCATCCTTTCTCCACATAGCACTTACCAATTTATGTAGTTTTTGATTAGTGCCGTTCCTCCCGCTTTAATTAATTCGACTGGAATATTGTCTATTCCCGGTGGTTATTATTATTATTTTTCAATTTCTTTACCAACATCTCGACCTTGATCTCGCTAGGTTCGGATATAAACGGTTCTGCTGTATATATTTTAAATTCATTTGTGTTTTTTTTCCGTTGTGTACATTAAGCAGTTTGTTGAAATAATTTCTCCACACATTATTTTTTGTCGGATCTGCTTGAAGATCTCCGCGCTCATTTCTAATCATCTCTACTCTAGGCTAGTAACCTTTCCTTAACGAATTTACCTCTTTGTCCAGATCTCGTATTTTATTTGTCTTCCCGTTAGCCTCTATTTCCTGAATCTTCTGCGTCAAATATTCTCGCTTTTTGTTTCTGAACCCGCATGTGGCGTCTAGTTTCGCGTTACTGTACTGATTGGTATTTGCTTCGTTTTTATTACTTAGCGATCATTACCTTGCTTGTTTCCGTTCGTCATGAAGTTTAAGGTATTCTTCATGATACCAAGGCTTGTTTTTCTGCTGTTTCTTCTCACCTACACTTGCTTCCGTGTGCCCTTACTGTATCACAAATGCCATTATTAATGTAATCTTTCTTAGAGTCGGCTAGTAGAATTTCAAATCTATTTGAGATTTCCAGTTGGTAATCTGCTCTTACGCACGGAATATCTAATCGTTTCACTTCAAATTTCAGTTGTTTTGATTCTTTGCTTTCTCTGTTCGTGATGAATAACTTCACCCTCACTTTTGTGATCACTAACTGATGGTCGGTATCACCTTCCGCTCCTCTGTAAGACCTAACATCCATTATATTGGTATCTCTTCATCTATCTACTAATACGTGATCGATCTGGTTGAGAGTTTTGGCATCTGGAGATATCGATGTGTATCGATGTATCTGCGTGTTCAAAGTAGGTTGCTCTCCACCAGTAGGCTTTTTGAAATCGCGAAAGTTATAAGTGTTTGTCCGTTGTTGTTGCTCATTTCGTGAAGGCTGTATTTACCTACAGTAGGTCGCTAGTTTTCATCCGTCCCTACCTTTGCGTTGAAATCACGTAACACAATTTTCATATTATAATTCGGTAATCGGTCAAACAATCTTTCTAGCTCTTCATAAATTGTATCTTTATGATTTGCCACCTCGGTCGGAGCATTGACATTTATTAAAACCGTGTTGCGCCATCGAGTACGAATCTTAACGTACGATATCGTTTCGTTTACGAACCCTATATTCTGCACCGCTGGATAGTTAGTTCTTAATGAGGAACCCTGTTCCGAAGTCGTGAGAATGGATTTCCCCCATAGTAGAAAGTGTACTTGCCCTGTCGGATGCTAACTTGACTCTCCTCTCGTATGTACAACTCGTACTTCTTGGTCTCGCGTACCGCCACCTGAAGAGCGCCCGTTTTGTATAACGACCATACTGAATACTAAACAAAATATTAATAAAAGAGAGTAATGCAAAATATTTGTAACTGTAAATCACATTCCACATTAAATATTTACGAAGAAAATTGATAAGTGATAAAGTTTGTACCTAAAGAGATTAGAAACGGATCCGTAGTCTGTATAATGTGTATTGCTCCACACGTATACAGAGTGTCCCTGAAGTAATGGCGCAGACTTCGGGAGGTGGTTCTTTACATCAAACCAAGAAACAAAGTTCCTTGGAAGAAATTTCGAAATTTGATTAGTTTCGGAGGTACAGGCGATCAAATTTATGGCGGCATCGTCACAACTAACGTCATATCTCGGCAAGTAATGACGTAAGCGGCGTCGGCTTAGCAAATCACACTCGACGTAGTACCAAATACATCTATTTAAGTTCTATTTATGGTTGGCGAATGCAGCATAGAGGAGATTTCTGTGCTTGCCCTATTTAATCATTTAATTTTTCAACAATGAAATTCTTAGGTCGCGAAACCTGTCTCTGCGACACTCCCTCAATCGAAAAAAAAAAAAGTTAAATAGATTTATAAACTACTACGAGCCTGGTACTACTCGTACTTTGAAGCCTGGTTGCACAAAACTTTTTTATCCTGATCTAGGGATGAAATCTACACGTCATAGATAAAATATTTATAAAGATATATGCAGCAAATTTTCATACCTTCCTTTACTTCCATGCCACCTGGTGTTAGTCCACTCGAACTAGGAATTAAGTTTCGTTAATATACGATGCACAATATAAATATATCTCAAATATTTCTATAAATATTTTATCTATGACGTGTAGAATTCATTCCTAGATCAGGATTAAAAAGTTTTGTGCAACCGGGCATGAGTGTTATTTGCTAAGCCAACACCAGCCGATTTTCTTACGTCATTGTGTGTCGAGCTATGACGTAATTTGTAACTGCCGCCATGACTATGAGCGCCTGTATGTCCGAAATTATGCAAAATTTTAAATTTCTTCAAAGATGCTTTTTTTTTCTTGTTTTGATGAAATAATCGCCTCTTGAATTTTTCACCATTATTTCGGAGACACCCTGTATTAAAAACAAGCAATGGACGAGGTCCAACTACAGAGGTACATAACTATTAATTTCGTCATGGTGGAAAATAGTAGCAGAAGGATGAAAAATCATTATACGTACGGTATTTTAGTAGAAGAGATACAGTATTTTTTACGAATGTTTCAACATACAACTAAAATATATACAGTATGTTTGAGTAGTCAACTTATGTCTGAATTGTTTCCAATAGTTTTACAATATAATAGTTACGAAGGTGAACATAATCATAAATTGAACTTCTGTCGTATTGGACTTTGCCTGCCATCTTTGATTTACTCCACTTTTGGACTTTAAAACGTATTAATATTTTATATTGGACACCCAAAGAAATAGAAACCGAGTCGAAATAAATTACGTTCGATATCGTTTACCTCTCAACCAATCACTCTCAAAATGAAATCCTTATTATTTTACAGAAGATCGATTTATTTTTTTAAAGTGACTTGTATACGCAATACATATATTTTGTTTTTAAAACTATTGTTTCCCCGCCTTAGAAACATATTCATCTACCCAATTAACTTTCAAACCAACACGAAAGAAATAAAAATCGCACTTGTAAAGTTGTTGTCATAAAATGTGTTATATAAATCATAACAACTTATTTATGTTATATAAATTATAACATCCTTCTTAGTAAATCCTGTTTTTACGGTCGACATTCATAAATTTGATGTATCATAAGAGCCAGTTAGTGGAAACATGAGATCTTTTAAAAGATTTCTCAAGAAAAGTTTAGACAACTCACTGTAGCGGAAAATACTACAGAAGGAAATTTATATGCTTAAGTAATTCAACTTAGGTTGTGGAACTACGTCTACACTGTGGTTTGATTAAAATATACCGACCTAAAACTTTCAAATAATATTTAGAAATGTATTTTACATGAAGAATAATTTGTGTGTTTTTGAAGTAGATTGTTTGTCACATTGGGCATACCATACACAAAAACAAACAATTGTAAGAAGTTGACATTCATCTAAGCCATGTCCTCTATGAGACGCCTGATATGCTCGAAGACTCTGTACATGGAATGACCTAGCTTCCCACATGCAGCAGTTGTTATTTCGTAATACCATACGCAAATAATTTCAGATGTAGTTGCTGCTTTGTTTCAATGTTACATAAAATTATATATTTTAAAACATACTATCGGCCACGGATTCTTTATCGGGTTTACATTGGAAGAAATGGCTGGTCGCCATGGTCGTTCAACCAGAGCTGAAACCGGGTCACTTTTAGTGGCTCTTTGACCCGGTCTGGGCCGGGCATAGGTGATCCTGTCCAAAATCTGACCCAAAAGGTCCGATTAATCCGGTGATCCGATTGACCCGGTCTGGGAAACATAATTAACTTTGAATTTTGGCATCGTATTTTTTGTGCTCCGGAGATAACGTCTCCGGTCTTGGTCACCCCTCATAGAAACACTAAAACTCTGTTTTATTCTCTGGATAACTGGGTCAGATCGGGACCTTTAATGAAGAAACGATACACTCAAAACATTGCATTATAATATTCGCACTAATGAATCTTCTAGGACCTTAGACATGAACTTCTTTACCGTTCCAATGTCTTCCTGCGAGAAGAATGTAAAGATAACCGCCTGTAAATTAAGGTTCCCGTGCTTTGTTTAGGTTTTAAGGGTTGTGCGATTTTTTATATATTCCACTGTCATAAACTACAGAGGTTGAAAGGTAGCGCCCCAAATGACGTAATATCTCCACATAAGTCGTATCTGTTTAACAAATGAAAATTGAAGTTGCATTAAAAATGGATCTTAGCAAAATTAGTGATTGAACATGTCCGGAGATTCATATGCTTGTCTATAGCTACACCTTATGGTAAATTCCATATCACGTGGTTGCAGCTCAGCTGATAGAGCTTTGATTTCGTATTCTGAATGTCCTAAGATCGATCCCAACAACAGATTATTCTGGATTGTTTTCCAGTGCCCTTTCTCAGTCACACTTCCTTCCCACATCCTCATCCCTATCCTGTCTCGGTCCGAGCCAAAAATTGCCTAAGGGCATAAATAAAATTCAAATTCAAATTGTCGATTCAATCATAATCAAAAAGTTTTTGTTGCGAATCGTAATATGTAAGGTCTACGTCTACTGCTTAATTGTTATGACTGTTCAGATGTAATCCTTGTATAAGTTTTGATAATGATTTGCTAAACCTACCGGGCTTAAATCATTATAGGTCAAGATTTTACGTTATTCGCGATGATGCTTTGATACGTAGTTTGGGCACGTCTAAATTCCACTATGCACTTTTTCTTTAACAAGGATTCACGTAATCAGATTTCACCTTTGTACTATGGGCTAGTTGATCATAAAATATTGTCATCAATTCTTTAAATTCCCAGTATAATCCATTGATACATTTTATGCTGATGGCTAGGTAAAGTATTTCAAGATAAGATAAAATAAAATGATATTTATGGGCGGGAATAGAGTATTTCAAAGAACTGAAGCAAGAACAAGATTTAAAAAATGGAAGAAGAAACCGTTAAAGCGAAAGAATATTTAACGCAAACATACTTTCTCATCAAACCACAAAACCTTTGCATTTCAACGTGAAGAAAGTTTGATCCTTTTTTTTTTATCTTTGTTCTTTAGAGACTAGAGTCTACAATACCTACTTGTTTGCTGCTATTGAAAGTGTTAGAACCATTAACACCAGGAAAAAGCTGATCTGAAAAATAAAGAGACATAATTATTCAGAAAAAGGAAAGTGTAATTGTCGAAACGGTATTTGAAACGTATGTTACAGAAACAAAATAGCCCAAGGTGTTAACTTCTGAGATACAGAACAGCATAAAGAAATTATTTTCCTCTTACATAGATATATTGATGTAGTTGGTATTTTCAATTCTGTAATAAAGCAAGACAAAAAATTTATTTCCCTACAAACCTTAGATTATACGCAATATGAATAGAAAATATTCACTCACTTTCGTGGGTAATGGCAGTATAGAACAGTACTCTGGAGAATACTCTGACATACGGTACACGTACAGGGGCTGAATTTTGGAAATGTTGGCATAATATAAATTTGATCAAGGTCTATGGCGAACCAAGTCTTTGGCAGATTTACCTCTTTGTCCATCCAAACATCAACACTACCATATTTAACTCTCTCTTTCTTTCTCTCTGGTGATTATTTGTTTGCCTGGTGCAAAGCATTATGCTATTATAATGTTATATCTATTTTGATAAACCATTGGAAAAGCATGCATGTATACGGTCGAGTTGTGCACAGTACGTCCATTATGAGCTGCTGCAACCTGACAAAACCATCAATTCGGTCCTGTACTGTGCACAACTCGACCGTTTGAACGAAGCAATCCAGAAAAAGCGACCAGAATTGGCCAACAGAAAGGGAGTTGTATTCCATCATGACAATGCGCGGCCACAAACATCTATGATGACTCAAAACAAATTCACATAACTTTTTTTGGGCAGTTTTGATGCATCCACCGTATAGCCCGGACCTTGGACCGTCTGACTACCATTTGTTTCGGTCTCTGCAAAACTCTCTTGATGGTAAAAAGTTGGCCGACCGAAGCGCCGCTGAAAATCACTTGGCCAAGCTTTTCGACGAAAAACCAAAGAAGTTCCACCCCGATGGAATTATGAAGCTACCCGAAAAATGGCAAAAGGTCATAGATAATAATGGTCAATATGTACTTAAATAAAACTGATTTTCAATAAAGAATTTTTTTGTTCAAACATGTACCAAAAAACCGCGGAGACTTTTTATATGACCCTCTATTTTGAAAAATATTTACTCGTCTTGCCACCTTTAACAACATAGACTAGGTGATGAACAGTTTTGTGTTTTAGCTTCCGATATATTTGATAACAAAGCACATCAGCACATATGTATTTTATAAATTGCTAACCCCCAATGTAATTTTCGGGTACTGCTATGATGTTGCTATCGTTGTATTCATATCATCAAGCCCTCAAAACATCGTGTAGATCGCTAAGGATTGTTTAACCTTCCGTTGCTGTTATTGGCATAGTTGACAGTAGCTTATATACAAGTGCTTCATACTATATAAGGATTACAAAATTAAATAATTGCAAACTTGGATAATTCTTCTTAAAGCAGAATTGATTTTAATTAGTTTCAGCTTACTATTGAAATATTTAATCTGATCTTCCCCTATTAGATAAATTGAGTAGGTTGGCGATAGAGGAATAACTCACACATATTATAATAACAGTTCTCTCTCAGTCATTTCAGGTCTCTTTGCATTCTCACACATCGATGTTTGTAGTCCAACAAACAAAATTGACTTCATCGTTATATCGACAACAAGCAAACATACATCAAGCTGTAGAAAGATGTCTCATAGCTACTAGGAAATGGTATTCACATCTCAATGTTAGCTTCTCTCACTGTCCCACTTTAGAATCTATGAACAATAGTATCCACTATTATAATCTTAGTCTGTTGTTGACTATCACCAATAGTTTGTTGTTTCTATGCTATTCCCCTTTTTCATCTCAGCCCAAAATGTTAAAACTGAACTCTATCGTCACTATTTGCCCTTGTTTTTTTTTTAATTATAAACTATCTTCCCTATTACATCTTCCTTGTTACTATGTCTACGAAATTCGGACTGTCTGAGGAGTATATACGAACAAAAGTCTATATTTTATCTTTTAATATGTAACAGACGTTTTTTCACGCACAAGCCTCAATTATTGTTCACAGACGATCTTAAAATGTATTGATCAATTGAATTCGAGAATGATTGCGAGCACCTCCAACACGATCTGGAATCTTTTTCTATGTAGTGTAGAGAACATTTACCCGAAATAAACCTTAATAAATGCAAATGCATGCCATTTACAAGATGCAAAACATCAACATATTTTTATCAGATGTAACTGACAATTAACAATCTAAGTTTTCATCTCCAGAAAATGTTGTTTTATACAATTTGAAACAAACTTTTGAATCTCATATTGATAACACAATGAAGCCCATAGGAACCTCTGGTTAGTTCTAATAATTAGATAATAACTTAGTATACATCAACATTTCCAAAACTATTTGTATATCAAGCCGTTATTCGTTCAAAACTTGAATGCAAGCCCTTTATTTGGAATCCGTATTCTAAGTGCAAAATAGAGAAAAATAAATCGAAATTTCTTACGTATCTGATGTACAGTACAAGAAGACAGACATATTTTCAAAGACAAAAGAGTAATATGTTAAACATAATTTTTTCATGTGCTAAGCTTGAAGTAAAAATTATAGATGAAACTGAAGTTTAAGTAAATTATTTAAACTGTAGCAAATTTCAAACACACTCTGTTTCGAAATATTATTGGGTAAATTTTACTGGTTCTGTTGTGATAAACCCCGAAAGAAAATAGCCTACTTAAAAAGTCATCAACACAGAGAATGAATACAACCTGCAGTCGTATACACAGAATGGTCAGAGAATGGGACATTAGTACTGTTAATATTAAAATAGTTTGAACACATCAAATGAATGGGCTCGAAAGGGTTCTAACAACGTTGACGATGTAAGAGCACTATAAATGTGGATCAACTTCTTGTCGAATTTTCGAGTTCATTTATGACGTTTAGAGACCTTTGGTTCAAGTCGGGATTGTGTAGGGAATGTTGTCATCAGAGCCGTACTTAAGGTACAATAGCGGCATTCCCTGGAAAAACTGGTGGAAACCCTTGAAAACCTCAGTTAGTATGATCGGCCGCGAGTTTTAAACCCACATTCCAATCTAGCTCGTAGAAGGAGATATAGGAAGTAAAGTGTCCTTAGTTTTAATTCAAGGTAAACTTCCAGTATTCATCTTGTATTATGAGGTGGATTAAAATAGAAAGTCATTGTTTTGTCTTGAAACCATGATTGATAGCGGGGCGAACGGAGTCTTACTCAGTATTGTTAAGCTACATGAAGAAGTGAAATACAGTATAATGATTGTTTTTGTAGCGTAGTAGAATTTTATATAACATTTTGAGCAGTGGCTCATTCCAAATCATTCCAAATATGTACAATATGACTCAAGACCGGTTACACTGGTCAACATTTTCGCGATCTTTAAAAGTTTTTTTCTCAAAATAGGTCCTTTAGAATGACATTTTGTTATTCATTTTAGAAATGACTTTAACTCTGGACTATCACGTAAGCTTCTGGCTCAAATTTAATTTACACTTTAAATATCAAAGTTTCATTTCTTTCAAGCATTTCATATTTCTGTGAAACTACAATAGAATCGTGCATTTCCAAAACGTTGTAAATGCCATTGTATGGAAAATGCATTTTATTTCAAAAAACACGTTGTAAATGTCATGTTTCACAATGGCACAACACATCGTCTGCCTACCGCTGACCCTAGTGGTGGAAACACGGACTCTTTTCTTAGGTTATCGTAAATACATTTTCATTCCATAGACATGTGTTTTTTTCCTTCTTCTGTAACATTTTGGTTTTGGCACTTAGAACGTTTTGGAAATGCACGATTCAATAGTGCATTAGGACAATAGAGAAACTTTGTCTATAATTAAAAGTTTCATGTTTTGCTTTCATACGTATTGAATAAATAAAGTCGATAATGTCAACAACATCTACGAAATGTACTGCTCTGTGAATGAATAAAACAACATAATGGATTTTTCCATAATCGTGTCAAAGAATTATGTCTAGTGAGTAGGATATAGCCTCCGATTTAACTTTGGTAAACATCGTATTTTGGGGTAATTTTAGTAACTAATTGCATCAGATCGTCTCGATTATACGCGTATTAGTAGTTTGTAAAATCCACAAATGTCCATAACCCAGCATGGATTCGCACCCAGAAACTTCATTTCTAGATACAAGTATTTCCTGGCATTGAAAAGTTGCAGCGAGGGCCATTTATAGCAATGAAAGAAAGGTAAGACATTGTTTTCACTTGTATTCGATAACTAAGGGATGTACTGTTATGTTCAATTGACTGAAGTATCTTTCGTATTTGATAGAACTGAGAACTATCTACATGTAAAGGCAATCGGGATAACAACTCACCGTGCAAACCACTACTGTTGAACGGCCGAAGCTCCTTAAGAATGAAGAAGTTGACTTCATTTTCAGTAGTTGACAAATTGGCACAAAATATCGGTACTCTTTTATTCCTTACACTAAACAAAGGCATCTTCAGTTTAGCCCTTTTCATTGAAGCTAGGGGTGATGTTGTTAATGTGAAACTAAACTTTTAAGAAAGCTTCCTCTAGTCATCACTTAAATATTATCTTCTTCCTTTATAATTTTCTTTAAAGT